>JNDT01001588.1:0-14514 GCA_000697055.1 Saksenaea vasiformis B4078 | reverse complement strand
AGATAAAAAAAGGCGGCTTGAAAAATAAGAGGAAACCTTTGGAAAAGACCTTTTTGAGTGCTTGAGAAAAACCAAGAGAAAGATGCTGTTTTAACCTGTTGATTTATTGAACAAAAAGTTGAAGTATTTATACAAAAATTGATCGATACAAAAAAAGAAATCTATCTTGAAACTAAATTCTCCCGGGTTGCCTTGTTACTGATTTACCCGTGTTGCTATGGTATGAACTCTCCTGTATTGCTACGTTGTGAACTCTCCTGTGTTGCTACGTTGTGAACCTTCCTGTGTTGCTACGTTGTGAACCTTCCTGTGTTGCTACGCAGCACAAATGTGGGGGGTGTAAACCATGTGATTTGGGGGTTTTTAATCTGAAGCGGCAGTTGCTGTATCTTAGTGTTCTTCATTCTTTTTCTCCATCATTTTTCTTCATCCCCATTTATTTAACACCAGTAGTTTCAAGATAAGAATAAGATAGAAATAAAAAAAAATAACAAAATAAAAAGATAACAAAAGAAAAAAAACTAAAATAAGCAAAAAGAAAAAATTAAAGAAAATAAAATAATAAAAAAAATGGGATCCTACAACGTTCATTCAAAATGTGCAGACATTCATTATTGATGTCATTGGGAAGGTTAATTATTGTGAAAATCAGTAAAATGGTCATCCATGCAACTCCAAATTCAAGTCTTTCATTTGAAACGTCTGCTATTTATTTGTGCATGCATTTTACCCTTTTATTGCTTACGAAGTATGTTCGACTGGGAAACATGCTCCATGTTAATGACTTACCACAGAAATACTATCAACTGGTGACACAGTGACGCGACAATATGACAACGTGATGATGCAGTGATGCAGTGATGCGGCGATGCAGCTACCTTTGTTACATTGATTATGGTTCACTTACACCCAACCCCTTTGAATGATCATCATGAATCTGCTTCGCATGCACACTTGATCACTTGAGATCTCAACATAAATATCAGCAAAGTCAACATTAACAGGTAGCACACTTCGCCGTATATCCACAACAAATAAGGTTTTTTTTCTCATCTCAGAGTCATGTTGGAAATGGAAGTGTTCATGTGAAAATGTAGTTCATCTGCATACAGTGTTTCCAAACACATTCCACAGAACTAATCAACTGACTACATCTCAAACTGATGACATGACATGACTCATCTTGTTCATCATTCAAAGCAACATTACTGGACAACTTTGTCATGATGCTCTCAGAATGAGGTGTGTTAATGAGACAGAAAAAGGTCATCAACAGCAGCGCTGCTGGTTGTTGTTATTGTGACGTGGGTCCTGTGAAATCGATTGAGCAAAGTTATCATTTAAGCTTGGTACCAGGGCAACAATGCTAATGCAGACAAACACAAGCACAAAAGAGGAAACGCCTATGATTCTGAATGAAGTATCCCAAAAGGGGTGACATCCGATGTGTATCACAATGAGTATTTCAAGAGGCTCGGCCATCCTCCTTCTTCAGTCAACTTGATTATTCTATGATGTCTGACACAAACTCTTATAATGTACCTCTCTCTGGCCTATCTCCCACTGATTCAGTAGAAACAGCAGCAGTGGTCCATACGCCAACCTTGTCTAAGTATGAGGCCAATTTTAATGATATCAGTGGTTTTCTCATCATTGCTTCTCCTGAACCAGAGGAAGAGTCAGTATCAGTGGTACACTCTCTGACCTTCACTGAGTTTGAAGAAGTTGCAGCCTATCTCACTGATGAAAGCAGTTCTAGTCCTCCATCTTGGTCTCCATCCAAGTCTCCATCACCTGATTCCCCTGTGCCTCTCCAGTTCAATCCTATAGACTGGCAGAGTGAAGGTCCTCTTGTGGAGGTTCAGTGGGTGGCAGTGGCGCCTGTGGAAAGATGGACTGGGAGTACACACCCCAAGATCCAATGGATTGAGAATGGGATGATTAAGTGTCATCTTAATCAATGTCTCCCAAGCCACTCGTAAGAGATGACATGACATGCAGGTACATGGATTTGCACTATTCGCATTTAACAAATTTGACTAATATCTCTAAATGAAGCGTTTTGAATGTTTAAAGAGCTTTAATACCCTTCCAGCTAGGCGTTTTGGTCCCTCATGAATAGCACTAACACTGGATGGATGAAGACTCGTAGGAGGATGGTTGTGTCTCATCAGAACGTCTGAAAGTTTAGTAAATGCTGCATGTTTGCACATCACACGTCATCTCTTTCAAATGACCCCTTCTAAATAAAATGAGTCATCCTCTTTAGAAGCATTTATGCTATTATATAGCAGTAATCATTTCAATCGATTATATTTCTTTGAACATCAGCAGCTGCTCAAACGTTGCATATTTATTCATCATCTTTTGATTCAGAAAACGATCTCATATCTACAAACCTTCAGGACATCTGCCTGTGTTGTAGTATTTACTGTAAAAAAATGTTGTGTTGTGACTGGAACTGATAAGTACAGTGAGACTGAAGGGTGTCATTTATTTTGATAGAAAAGTAGACCAAGAACTAATTACTAGCTATGGCTATATTTATATGATCAGAGATCATATCTATTATATTGATACAGCAATAGATTATATCTCAGACATGACAAGTATCAAGATACCTAAAAAGACATGTTTTATTTAACCATGACCTTTCTATAAGCTTCATTCTAATTTTTGAATATAAATAGAATAGAAAATAATATACTAAAATAATATCTCTTTTTTATTAAACTTTATAATTAAAAAGAGTCTCAAAGAATTTACTTGTCTGATTTTTTTATTTTTTAATCTATCTATTTATTATATTTTTCCTTTTAAATTCTCATGAGCTTTTATAAAGAATCTAATATGTCAAGTACTATCTTAAAAAACAAGTCTCTTATGGTTGAAGAACCTATCTTGCCATTTATAAAAAAAGACTGATCTATGAAAGATATATTAGATAATAATCAAACCTAAGATCCAGTATACAATCTATTTGTATAGCCAAAATTTGTTATAAATAATAATGATACTAATAGTTCTATAATATTATTGAGTACTCATGAACCTAGGAGAGCATTAGCTTCAAAATACATTGAGTCAGCCAAGATAGTAAAAGATACAATTTAACATTTCTAATTTTAATTAGATAAGTTAGTCAAATTGTTTAAAGAAAGAAAGCTGACAGCTATAGCAGAGAAATTAAAGCAGATGCTAGTAAAAATTAAACAGACTTGATATATTTTGTATAAATTTCAAGCACTAGAGCAGATATATAAGAAGAATGAGAATGATAGCCAGACTGTCATCAAAGAGGCAACAAAGCAATCTCCTTTATTAACTTCTTAAATCTTGTTACATAATATTTCATTGTTTCAGTTGAAAGACTCTGATATATATAATTATACAGAGAGGACATTTGACAGTATCAATCAATATTTGCAGGTTTTCAAAAGGCTATTGTTAATCCATAATTGTGACATAGACAAGAAGAGAGAAATGGCTTGCTACAGTAATGTCAGATAAATTAGACAGCTGGTTTGATTACTACTTGGCCAACCATAGTTATATATAAAAATAAATATGTTCTATTGTTACTGAAACATTTGATTCCATTGACTGTAAGATATATATAGCATTGTTATGCTATATTTTTTAGTTACTATATATGAGTAGTATTGTTCCAAGTATTGTCATAGTGTAAGCTGGATGACAGTAATTGTTGTTAAAGGTATCAGTTGAGTAATGTTCATTGATAAAAAAGTTTGGAATTGAGTAAGTATCAGATATAAATTTAAGTCAAATATTAAGACTTGGTTAAGCAGTAAAGCTTGAAGAAACAAAAAGAAAAGGCTGAATAGAGTAACTGTTGTTAGTATTGACAATATCCAAGGAGAGAAGGATGGTCATGTCTTATTAAAACATTCAAAAGTTTAGTAAATGCTGTGTGTTTATATACCACATGTCATTTCTTTCAAATGACCCCTTCTAAATAAAATGAGTACATCCTCTTTAAAAGTATTTATGCTATGGCAGATGTCCAGAAGTTTTGCAGATATGAGATTGTTTTCCAAATCAAAAGATGATGAATAAATATACAACGTTTGAGCAGCCACCAATGTTTGAAGAAATATGATCAATTGAAATGATCACTACTATACAATAGCATAAATGCTTCTAAAGAGGATGTACTCATTTTATTTAGAAGGAGTCATTTGAAAGAGATGACGTGTGATGTGTGAACATGCAGCATTTACTAAACTTTCAAACGTTCTGATGAGACATGACTATCCTCCTATTGTATAGCAGTGATCATTTCAATCGATCATATTTCTTCAAACATTAGTGGCTGCTCAAACGTTGCATATTTATTTATTATCTTTTGATTCAGAAAACGATCTCATATCTACAAACCTTCAGGACATCTGTCAGATCTGGAAAAAGTAAAATATGATCATTAGTAAGATCACTGATATGGTTATCTTAAATCAGCAAAGAGTTTTGTCAAAGAGTTTTGTTAAAGATAAAAAGAGAAATAAAAAGAGGATAGTGGAATTGTTGTCACTTGTCAAATAAAAAATAAAATAAAAAAAATAAAATAAAAGAAAAGAAATTAATAAATTTGGATTAATGGTAGTTTTTTTGAGAATAATCAATAGAGGTAAGCAATAAAAGACAGTTTGAGAAATATAAGAAAAACCTTTAGAAAAGACCTTTTGAGATGACTTGAGATAATCTAGAGAAGAATATGCTTTTGTAATCTAATGTTTTATTTATTAAATTGGAGAGATATTTATACAAAATAGATCGATAGAAAATAATTTTACTAAGTGGATAATCATCTAGTCTATCATGACTCAAATGGATAATAATGGCAGATAATTGGTTCAATCATATATATTTTGGATCATATGCATCTTGGATCATATGTACTTCAGATTATATGTATTTTAGATCATATGCAGTTTCAATTATATATAGCTTTGAATGGATGTGCCTTTAGATAAGGTTTGGAGGTCTTGTTGAGGATAGTACTAGAGGTCATGTGCCATTGTCAGAGTAGATGTCAATTTGTATGGAATTTTGAGAGTCTAATGATAGCAGCTAGAGTGTTTTACTAAAAGAAAAATAAAATACTGTCAATGTCATTGAGAAAAATAAAAATAGTAGCAAGATTGTCTGAGAGTAAAAAATAGCATGCTACAGTATCTCAGGCATATAACATAGTAATGCATTCCAATGAAATGATCAAGGACTACTTACTATGTTTTTAAAATGCTTGCCATGATGGAGATATCAAAGATAATAAAGGATTGGTGAAGTAGTTCTTGGCATCTTTACATCCATATATTCAGAAGAACATGCAAGTTACTTGGCACTCTTGCTATGGTTCAACCTGGCCTACCTCTTTATACCAAGTCATAAATGTCATCTATTTCATTTCCATTATCAAATGTAAGTATCCAAGTAATAAGAATGAATGTGCATGTTGGCCCTACCACCAGGACAAGTCCAGAGACAACAAGGATCATCCTTACAAGAAGTCCAGCCCAATGGCAGCATCTCTCAAGACTGGCAAATGCATATATTATAGTGGTAATTGGGGTAAAACCCATCATTGCCAGCAGTGCTGTAATGCCAAGACAAAGTAGCATGAAGTTAAGCATGTAAACATGATGCATATGGCGAGTACCTCCTCAATGTTACCAGTTGCTCCTGTGAAAGAGTCTACAGCAGCTGAGGAAACATCACCTATGATGGATAATATTATGGCAAAAATTGACAATGATTTGAAAGAACTTGTAAGAAGTAAGCAGCCATACCTTCTTGGCATTAATATCTACAATTAAACATCATCTTTACTGAAAGTTTCTATTTTAATATAGAGTAAATAATGCATGGACATCATAGATACCAGTGCCAAAGTTTTACTAATAGATAAAGATTTGTGTTTAAAGAATAAATGGATTATTAAAGATGTAAAAGTTGGTTCCATTCAATATGCTGGTAAAGGTGCTACTATACCTAAGGAGGATGGTCATGTCTCATCAGAACATCTGAAAGTTTAGTAAATGCTGCATGTTTATACATTACATGTCATTTCTTTCAAACGACCCTTTCTAAATAAAATGAGTGCATCTTCTTTAGAAGCGTTTATGCTATCATACAGCAGTGATCATTTCAATCAATCATATTTTTTAGAACATCAGCAGCTGCTCAAACGTTGCATATTTATTCATCATCTTTTGATTCAGAAAACGATCTCATATTTACAAACCTTCAGGACATCTACCTTCAGGACATCTGCCTCCTCTTTCATTCTATAATATAAACTGTAAACTGGAGGAGTCAAAGGAAAAGGATATCCTTCAGTTGCCATCCAACAGCTTTTGAAAGAATTGCATGCTATTTGACTTTGCAATGGTACCATGACTTCAGTAGAAGTAAACTGATATGTGAAAGTACTCTCCAGGCCACGTTGGTTCCACAAGCTCATATTGGTTCTTGTACTTCTCATAGAATGTGAGGATATTCTTGAAGTAGTTGGTTGGGAGCTTTACAATCAGGTTTTCATTCTGTGCATGACGTGCAATGATTAACCTTTGATAGCAATGACTATACTCCAATATGGTAGTCCTTGCAATTCTTTCTTCATTGCAATGTACCTTGTCCAATGCATCAATATATTGTTGATATTGGTCAGATGCAATGGTCAACTCCTCTTTGCACCTCTGAAGAGACTCTTGGTCAGTAATTATGTGGTTCACCTACTGGAATCTCTCAACTGGGGCGGCCATTTGGACTGGACATTTGATCATCAGTTGGTTCATCACTTGGTCTGCCAATTGGTTGACAGCCTGATCTGTCTCACGAGCTTTGGTGGCTTTTTGCCATTGTACTCACTCAATATGGCACTTCTTGCATGATCCTTGGTTCTTATAGTACTCATCAAGGAGCTTCATTTTACTACAGGTCTTGCACATCTTATTTGTCTTTGGACCATTTCTTCTTTGGCCAGAAGGAATATGACAACACTGTTTGTAACATTCCTTACAAACACGTCCAGACGACCAGTAAAAGCCAGTGTTACAGTCCTTGATGGCTTTGCAGATGTTACATGTAACTTCAATGAATGCATTCATTTTCAAGTCTTGACTGATGTCCATTTTGGTACCAGGAAATAATCTCAGAATTCAATTTTATATAATGTAAACTGTAAACAGCAAGAGGAAAAAAAAATCCTTCCATTGCTGCTGTGATTATAATTTATGTAATGATGATAGTAGAACTGATACATAGTAATGATCACTACAATGGCACCTTTGTAATGATGGTAGTTGTTATGGTTGATTCAAAATGAAGTTCTTGTTTTTTATTTGTCACTAGACATTCGATGGAACTCACTTTCTTAATGCAAGAAATTGTATTGGTGAATGTTTGTCATATTTGACATATCATTATCATTATACATATTTCATCCACTAAGTCTAAACAATCTTTATTGAGTTTCTCATACCATCGGCACTTCATCTACAGATAAACCTGATCTATTCAGACATCTAACAACAGATAGCTACAATCTGAAGATAATAGGATTCTGTCATGATCTTAAGGTACCCTCCGACATCTCCTATCTTTTGATTAGTGTGACAAGACAATTATGATGATTACAATCTTAGCATAGACACAGTGATTAGTCAGACGTCTCTGTCCCTGAACAATGGGATTTTTATTCAGACTCAGCTAGATGACAGCTCTCTGACTTGACATTAATAATCATGGATCATCATCGATCCATGATGATTACTCAGAGCTTACGCGTCCTCTGATTACTAAGATATTCAATAAGCATTTGAACAGTATAAATAATGCTGGTAGACATCTGTAATCATCATCTTTACTTCTGAATAAACCTCTACCAAGAGTCTCAAAGTATTTTCTTATTGTTTCTCCTCTTACTAATTCTTCAATGTTTGCCAGGTCAAATATTTGCTCAATGAAATCAAGGTTGCAAAACAGAAAAATGATGAAGAATATACCAATCAGCATTTGGAGATAGCGAATGACTTCATAAAGGTATTAGTTAAAATCTACAGCAAAGGTAACCTGTCAATATATACTCCCCTCCAAAAAATATTCATACAGTCCCAAAATTTATCCTAAATAGAGAAGTGTATACCTTCTTTTTCTTTCTTCTTTTCTTTCTTTTCAAAATAAAGTCCATGCGATGCCACTACAAAACATTACCAACATTCCTCATAAACCCTATGCTGAAGTTTCAGTCAGTGAATGCAACCAGATCCTTGGGATGAGGCTTGCTGGAATGTCCTATGGTCAAATTGCCAAGCAGAAGAATATTCCCCATTCTACAGTTAGTACGATTATAAAAGCCATAGAAAAAAATGGTGACGCTGCACCTAAAAAGCATCCTGGAAGACCAAAGAAGATATCAGAATGAGCCTCACATCTCATTGCTTCGAACATTCACCAGGAACCAAGAAAGCCATTGGGGTACCATCTTGCCTTGGCGCAGTGCAATTCGATCACCATGTCTCTCAACACATTTCACAAGGAGGTTCACGCGCTTGGCTTCTTTTCATGCCATCCTGTTACTAGACCCAAACTAACGTCGTAGCATAAGGAAAGCCATTTGAAATGGGCAACTGAGTACCTCCATTGGACAACTGAACAATGGGCCAAGGTGATGTGGTCTGATGAGTCTCAATTTTGCATCAAAGGCAATGATGGTAGACAGCGTGTTTTGAGAAAAGGTGGAGAAGGTCTTCAGGAATGTCACATCACTCAGATAACCAAGTATGGTGGCAATTCAGTGATGATATGGACAGCCTTCACTGCTGCTGATATTGGCCCAATTCGGCTCATCACTGGCAACATGAACCAGGATGAGTATGTGAACATGTTGTCAGAGGCCTTCTGTCTGTACCTCCAGGAGATGGTTGCTGACAGTCAAGAGGTTGAATATGTACTTCAGGAGGATGGTGCCAGCTGCCATGTCAGTGCTTACGCGACATGGTAGAAACAGATGAACAAGGTACTGACCATTGGGAAGTGGCCCACTCAAAGTCCTGATCTGAACCCAATCGAGCATCTCTGGGACGAAGTGGAGCAAATCCTTATGCCCAGAAGACATAGCATTCTGAATGCAAAACAGTTGGGCCAGGCATTGCTTGACGAGTGGGCCAAGATATCCTCTGAGGTATGTAGAAAGTTGGTAGAATCTATGCCCAGAAGATGTCAAGCTGTTATTGACGCCCATGGTGGGCATACTACATATTAAACAGTATATTTTCTGAGTATAAAATAAATATATACATGTTTGACTATGGTCATATCAAGTTTGAGAGTTTTGATGTTTATACTTTATGAGTACTGGACCTTAAGATTTGCTTAAGGCAATATCATGTTGCTGGGTTACACCAAGTTGTATGAGTATTTTTTGGAGGGGAGTGTATAATCAACATCAATACATAGCATCATTGCACCAATCACATTTTTAAAAACATGATACTATCAGCTGCATCAATTGCACTGGTTACATCAATTACATCAGTTGTATTGGTCACATTGACCACATCAGTTACATCAGTCACATCAATTGCATCAATTACATGGTGGCATCAGTTACATTGGTTGCATCAGCTGCATTGGCCACATCAGTTGTATAGTATTGTGGATGATAAATAGAATAAAGCAATATACCGAGAACAAAAAGATAGTATGGTGAGACTCCTGTTTATTTCAGATAGAAGTAAAAGAAAGGATTGTGTGCTACTTTCCACTGCTACTCTAGAATAAAAGTAAAATTTTTCTTAAGAGATTCTACATCTGAAACAATTCCAATTAGATAGACAGAGAGACATAGCTTATCATGGTCAAGTCTTATTACAGTAGTAAAATACTACATTACTCCCCTCCAGACTCTTTAGCCAGTTGATATATGCACATACAATGATTAGTATTTAGTGTACTTAGTAGCATTAGAAGTTTTTGCATTAATTTTACATTTTTGTGAGGGAGTCACTTTTGAGGTAAGACTGTCTGCTATGTGATCCCCATAAATGGAGATCATTTTAGGATCAGTGAAATGTTCAGCTGGTTTCCAAGTATCATCATTTTTAGTATATTCTTTTCATCGCACTTTATATAAGTATTTATCCTTATTTTTCTTGTGGGTGATAATACCATCAATTTCATAAATTTCCTCAATGGAAACTACTTCATCTTGCGAGATTAATTTGAGTGCTTGTGGAGGATAATCTCAGAATAATAGTTTTCCTTTTTCATCATGTAGAGTGTAGGCGCCACCAGTGTTTACACGATCAACCATATATGGTCCTTCGTACAATGGATCTAATTTACCAGGTTGCAAAGTTTTTATCATGACGTGGCTGTTTTGGAGAAAGTTCACCATTATGTGTTTTTTATCAAACTTGCCTTTTTGCACATCTGTTACAACTTTAGTTCATTCAGCAATTGCAGGAAAGACAATGTCAGCCATGTGCTGGATCCTTTGTTCAAGATCCTTCTGGCTCATTTTCAGTACAGGTTCTTCATTGCAGTAGTCCTTAAATGGGTTTACCTTCTGTGTGAACATCAACAAGAAAGGAGCAGAGTTATGATGCTTGGATATTTTTACATTCATTGCCAATTGCACACTTGGCACATACATATCTCATTCTCTTGTTGCACCTTTTATGCTCTTCTTGATTGCTTGTACTGACGTTTGCATCCAGCATTCAGCTATGCCATTATCTCGAGGATGATATGGGGTTGTCAAGTGATGATCAAATCCTGCAGCATCCACGAATTGTTTCATTAATCCATTGACAAACTCTTTGCCATTATCAGACTGCAATACATGAGATAGTCCAAAGTCGCAAAATATCTGAACTAACGTTTTTACCATTGTGTCAGATTGCTTATTAGGAATTGGACATAATATGCAGAATCTTGTGCAAACATCCACTAAGACGAGGAGGTAGTTGTTTCCCATCAATGAGGTAGTGAATGGGCCAGCTAAATCAATTGCCCAATGGTCTCCAGAAATTGTTGAATGGATGAGTCTTAATGGATAGAAACTCTTTTTTACAATATTGAATCGTTGGCATTGATTGCACTGCTTCACAGTTTCAACAGCATCTTGTAGGATGCCTGACCAGTTCATGCCATTCAACTTAATGGTTTTGATGATGGATTCAGTACCAAAATGACCTAACAGGTACATTTCTTCAAGTACCTTTTTGTGATCCATTTCTTTCAGAGTCGTATAGTCCTTCTCAACCATTGCTTTATGGTTATTTTTCTGTTGCTCCTTGGGATTTACAGCTTTATTGCTATGGATGTTACTCCCTCCAGCTCATTTTCCACTGGAAAAAGGCGCAACAGACGATCAGGTAAGACATTATGGATACCTGAAAGGTGGACAATGTCAAAATCATAGTCCAATAATGTATCCAACCAGTTAATCATCATGGCGTTCAGTACCTTCTGCGTGTGCAGGTAAGTAAGGGCTTTGTGGTCAATATATAGAGTAAACTGATTATCTCACAAGTAAGGATGGAATTTGTAGAGAGCATAGATCACAGCCAAGAGCGCTTTATGGGTAACAGAATAGTTGCATTCTGATTTGCTTAAAGATCATGCCATGAATGCAATAAAGTTCATCTTTGAAGAATTAGTAAGAGGGGAAACAATAAGAAAATACTTTGAGACTCTTGGTAGAGGTTTATTCAGAAGTAAAGATGATGATTACATATGTCTACCAGCATTATTTATACTGTTCAAATGCTTATTGAGTATCTTAGTAATCAGAGGACGCGTAAGCTCTGAGTAATCATCATGGATCAATGATGATCTATGATTATTAATGTCAAGTTGGAGAGCTGTCATCTAGCTGAGTCTGAATAACAATCCCATTGTTCAGGGACAGAGACGTCTGACTAATCACTGTGTCTATGCTAAGATCATAATTATCATAATTGTCTTGTCACACTAATCAAAAGATAGGAGATGTTGGAGGGTACCTTAAGATCATGACAGAATCCTATTATCTTCAGATTGTAGCTATCCATTGTTAGATGTCTGAATAGATCAGGTTTATCTGTGGATGAAGTGCTGATGGTATGAGAAACTCAATAAAGATCGTTTAGACTTAGTGAATGAAATATGTATAATGATAATGATATGTCAAATACAACAGTCTTACCATTAATTTCTTGATATAACACAGCACCAATACCTGCATTGAAAGTGTGGTATATGTGACATGCCATAGTGCACGTAGAAATAAATATCTGTGTACAGTTACAGATCAAATAGTAATCAGGATTAATATATTAACAAACATAATAATATTCCATTCTATATATAAATATATTCTAAGTACAAACATATGTAGCTTTGTAATAAGGAAATTAACATATAATAGAATTACATGGAAAATAGATTATTATTAGAATATACTTTAGAGAACTGAACATAATATAAAAGAGCAGACATTAACATTTAATAAAAAGTAATTCAGTCTCAAAGGATTTACTAAGTCTATATTTTTGAGCTATATCACATTTTTTTCCTTTGAATACTACTATTATGTCTGCCGAAAATAACACTGGAACACCCCAATTTGGTACAATTACCCAGGTGGAACGCGATGCTATGGAAAATCCTCTTTTTGTACAAGACCAGGACTCTGTAATGGCCAATACTGAGGAATCCCAGGAAACTACCACAGATACTGAAAAGGTCAAACAGGATCTTCAGCTAAGGAGGAAAATAGCCGCCAATAGGCTCATGTTAGTTCTATCTAACGAGGCGTCCACTGAGGAAGAATCTACTGAAGCAAAAAGGAATCTGGATAAGGCCAAAGCATTGTATAAGGCTTTTCTAGAAGCGAGAAAAACTCTAGATAAGGAAGATGAAGAAGACAGTGGAATAATCCATGGTAAAAGGGCTACACTGGTTCCGAAAGATCTCCCTGTATTCCAAATCCTAGGTGGTCCTGTCAGAAATAAGGATAAAAAGATCCATGAATCGGTCCGCATGTTCATTGGTGCATTCGAGGCACAGTTACGGGCTTATAATTTGGTACCCATCGACCAGCATTGGGAGAGACTGTTTTGTCTCACTTGCGATGATTCACAGAGGCAATGGTTTGTGAGAACTATCTCAGATCATGGTCTGAAATGGAGTCAGGCCTGTGCACGCTTAGAAAAGGAATTTGGTAATCCTTTTTACATTTGGTGGAAAAAAGATGAGCACTGTCATCTTGTTCAACAACCCAACGAATCCATCCGACTGTTTTTGGATCATTACCAAGAGGTATCTTACAAGGCGAACCTGCAGCAGAATTCAGATCTGGTTCACAATTTTGTCTGTTCCCTATTGCCGCGCATTAAGAGAAAGGCCTGGTCAATATTGACTAATTACTTTGGCCTGGACTTGATGGATGACCTGCACCAAGCCGCCCAATTGATCATGGCCACTTGCGGTGAGGATCTCTCTGATGGATACTGCTTGGAAAATGGAAAGAAGCAGAAACGGCAATTTTCTGAGGATGTTCCCATGTTCCAAAAGAAATCCAAGAATGGATTCACCAAGTCAGGAGGATGCCCGTTGCATCTGAAAGGTGCCCATGCGAAACAGGATTGTTACTTGTGGAAGGAGGCACTACAACAGGTGAAAAAGGACAAGGGAAAATCGGAAGGGTATGGTAGTAAGGCCAGGACACTCTGTCAGTATTGTCACAAAACAGAGTATGTTCCAGGGCATAAGTGCCAGGAATTTTGGGACAGCAAGAAAAAGGTTTTTGCAAACCGATCAGCAAGGGTCATGGATTTGGAAGACCCAGAGGCATTATTATTGCCGGTACACATGGAGAGGTTGAATCTCCAGAAGCAGGGTAAGCACCTTACATATTCTGCATCAAGCAAAAACACTGACGCACTTCATGTACCAATTCTTGTACAGAGTAGCAAGCAGGTAGCATTGGTAGACACGGGCGCAAATGCGTCATTCATGAGCAAGGAATTAGCTGTAACATTAAATTTGTCAATAAATACAAATTGTACACATAAAATTTGTCTTGCCTCTACAAATGAAATGATAACCAGTTTTGATACAGTTGAAGCAGAACTTTCATATCGCAAAAAGCACATTCAGCATACCTTCATTATTATGGATCTATCATTAGGAGACCATTTGAGCATTGGCTTAGACCTTATGCCAAAGTTGGGTATTGCATTAACGGGTTTAGCTGAAACATGGGATGAAGAAACTCAGGAAAAGCCAAACGTCGAAACTATCGATGATACGCCCATTCCAAATGACTCACCAGCGGGTACGCAAAATGAGAGAGAAAATTTCATGGCAGAAATTAAACCAGCATTGGATGCCAATCAGGAAATTCCAAACACATCATTTTGCACCATACCGGAATCCGTAATACACGTTGATACACCCGAAGGTGTTACATCGTATTGACGGCAATATCTGCTACCAATAGTGTAT
>JNDT01001586.1:0-43934 GCA_000697055.1 Saksenaea vasiformis B4078 | reverse complement strand
GCAATGGTACCTTTCGACCTAAGAAGTTCCTACAACGTCGAGGTCCCAATCGTCTGTACCATGCGGCACCACAGCATCTTTTCACACAGCGATACATTGATATCGACACCCGGGCTCTTCGTGAGTTACTGCTATGGGCTACTAGAGACAATCCGGCTGCGCATCGACTCATTGATTCGAGACATGGCTTCCATATTAACAGAATCAGATGGTGGACAGAAGCGTTTGATTGCTCTAAACTCCGAGGTGTCCGGCGGCCTGGTTCTGAAGACGAAGATCAAGCTAGATATCAAAAGTGGTTCAAGTGCCATATCAGCACGGACGGAATTGGCACAAGCGTATTGTATACAAGACCAAAACGACCAAAACGCGAGCCGTTGAACCCAACCAACGTACCTATTGGCCCTCACACGCGGGTGATTGGGGCAGACCCAGGAGTAACGGATTTGGTAGTTACAAGCAATGCTTGCGCTGGTCGAGAGGTCGTCCCAGAGAAAACCTGCATATATCTGCGAAGGAATGGCACGAACTCGCCTTCCACAATAAAGCCTCCTCACGCCGCCGCACACATCATATCCACAATCCCGACATACAGGAGATCCGATCAGGGATTACCACATCAAAGACGGTGAATCAGCAGGTGTTTGTGGAGAGCCTGCGGTCCATCTTTCCGCACCTCAAGCGTCTTCTCCAATTTTATAACCGAGAACGGACGTTGCGCTGGACCACCTATCGTTGGTCACAGCGGACACTTCATGAACTGTGTATGCGCGTGAGAGGCGATACGAACAGGAGAGAAGAAATCGTTGTGGCATATGGAAGTGCGAAATTCAGTCGTACAAGTGGGACATCGACCAGTCCCTGTCAAGACTTTTCGCCGCAGACTCTCACAATACGTCACGATGGACTTCATCAATGAATTTAGGACCAGCCAAGAATGCTCCAACCTTTGCAGGCGTGGTCAGCATAGACGTCAGATTCAGCAAAGTATGTCCTCTGTACATGCGGAAACAGATTTTCTTGATCGGCCGGGCCCAGCCCTCCACGCTGTGAAACATTGCCAAACATGTCGCACAATCTGGAATAGGGACGTGAACGCCGCAAGAAACATACTCCATATCTTCTGGCACATGTGCGAGAACGACGGTTCTAGGCCATTTGAATTCGCAAAGCAAGCATAGAAAGCCATTGGGGTGGGTGTCCTCGGATAAAGCCTACCCCATGCTTACATCTTCGGGTATGTACCCTCATGTGTGATTCCTTTGGATTGCCTTTTGGTCCTACGTGGCGATTGAGCAGTTCTTTGACCACAGCAAACGGCTGTAAGGCAAGCAAAGGAGGTAAAATCCAGAATAGGACACTAACGCTAGTCTTCTTTTTCAGATGTAATATCCCAGAGTGCATTTTGTTCAAATCATATCGGTATAATCCAACACTATATTATAGCTTGTCTTGCTCGTTTTCTTCGTCTTTTTTTTTTCTTTCGGTTGCTCTTTCGTTCCAAATTTCATTATTTTTGCAACCTTTCCGATTTGGTGTTCCATCCATTCCTCAAGTTGATTGAATTATTCAGTCGAAGATGAATGAAATAACAGAAAGGGATCCATTGGAGGAAAAATGAGATCTTATCAGAGTGTTGTTGAAGCTTAATAGCGTATAATGCTGAGATGCTGGCAAGAGCCTCCACATCCTTCTTTTTTTTTGGGATATTAGCTCACAGACTGTTTAAATCTGACACGCCATCCTTTAGAAAGCCAGTAACATCTTCAGAGAGGCTAGAAACCTGTCATTATGTCTATAACCGGATGTACAAGAGAAAAATTTCATGACGTTTTCGAAAGCCTGACTTCTTGTGAGTTGATACAAATGTATCTTTAACTAAGAGTCTACCGCCTTGTTTGAACGCTTAAGCAAGCCATCTTTCAAGGAGGATGATAAACTCCTACAACAGAATAATAATAATAATAATGATCCCGAATGACTGAGGGCTAACTGCATGGTCAAAGCTTCTTGATTTACTGAGAAACTTGATGGGAGTGCAGAATTCCCGCTTCACGTGTATTTGTTTCTCAGGAGTAACCTAAACTATGGGTAATGTCAATAAGACGCAAAGTGGAATTATTGGAAGAACCCATAGTCTAGTTACTAATTTTTAGTTTATCAAAATATTACAGTTTAATGAGGAACCGTTTTCTGCAAAGAAGAGATACGCAATTCTGCGGTTCCAATCAATAATCCCAGATTGCAACGTCGCCCGGATAGATTTTTGAGAAAGTGCGGAATCAATGGGATTAATAATAAAAAAGACAATTTCTTTTCCAGGAGAAACCTCCTTGATGAAATAGAACATAACGATATAATAGAGAGGCACTTGACACATTTCCATTTTGGTCGTCCAGAGCTAGCCAAAAAGTGATTCTGTTTCCGTGTCCCAAAAGGACCCTATTGTCATGCATGCGCAAGATTATATTACGTGCTAACCGTCGTGGAACGCACCTCCCCGCATACTTTTCTTTTTACATGGCCGTGCAGCATAAATTGTTATACACTACGTAGTGAAATAGTATCACACTAGCTCAGTTTGTTATGATACATTTTGCATCAGGAAATCATATAAATTATAGCAAGTTAGTGCTCGAGCAACTCGAACAAGACACTTTTTTGTTTTCTTCACACATTGACAGGTGACACAATTGCTGCTTTTAAATTACTGCAGTCATCTTGAAACGGTGCTGCGTCTGACCAATACTGTTGTGCAATACGGGGAAAGATGACAGAGACGTTGCAGTCTAGAAAGGGACGGGAACGTACAGGGCTTTTACGCGTAGTAACTTAAGCTGCTTGGCTGGAATGTAGGAATGCGCATGAGTCCAGATACACAAAATAGCTCACTGCTTCCTCTAAAGACTAATGACTTTTTGGAGTGAGACTTATCCTTCTCCCAAAGGCGTTCTTTCTTTCTTTTTTTTTTTTCCACGCACGCCGTCTGAATTTCATAGAAGCATTTTGCCCAGGATACAGGGCCATAGCTTCAGCTGACATTAATAAAGCACAGTTCTAGATTCAATTTGTCTCACATCAGAGAAGTGATTCAAAGAAACAGATAGAATGGATCACTATATCAAGTAGTGTGCGGATTACCCGAACCAGCTTTATCGATAAATGAATAAATGTTCTGGGGCCATCTGGATTGGAAAGGTAGTTCCAGCCCGTGCGGGGAATAGTTCCATTTCCCATGACCGGTCTAATTGCTTGGTTTAAAGGACTTTTTTCTTAGACGATCGAGACAACTACTTCTCGTTTTGGATTTTTTGTGTGACTTGATCCAGAGATGCATCAGCTTCACTGGATTACTAGAAGAGTATCAGCAAGATCAAACCATATATTGTCATTGTAAGTTTCATGGCTTTTGCGTAGAAATGGATTAGATCAGTACATCTAACCTCGATGGTATCGTAGGTGTACAATCCACAGAAACACAAAAAAAAAATATTTTATGAATATTCATTCAATAAACCAATGAAGTTGCGGAGAATCGAAATTATTTTTTCCCTTTAGAAGAAAAACGTGAATATCAACAAGATAAACATTGTACAAGATTCTTCATTACCATTTGCATTTTAGATATATTGTTTCTAAACAATTTCTCCAGCATTGGGCCCCCATATCTTTGACAACAGAATGCAGTTGCGCTGCTCATTTGAGATCTATGGGGTTCGCAGGTCAACTGGATCCTAAAACTACTGTTCACTTTCGAATTCAGCTGGCGGCTGTCGTCATTTCGATCGGTGTTAAGCGATGTATGATGTTTCCAAAAAAAGGTGATAAGGTTTCGAGTGGGATCACGCAAATGATTCCCTACCACCAAGTCCCAAAATATAAGTACTTATTCCAGAATGCTTCTATTATGGCTGATATTATTAAAAAGCGCAATTGCTTCGCTTTTCGTCACCAACATGAATGACTGGTAAACGCATGTAAGCGTCCGATCACCACTGTTCGACATACAGAACATCTTTAGAAGGATCTTATTTGGGTTCACAAAACCATGTACGCACTTTCCTTGCCTTGGGTTGAGGCTATAATGTTTCATGCGATCCAGTGGGTTTTAGAACGCCAAGTCTTATATAATTGCTTTCTAGCACTATGCCGAATTTAATAAGATCGAAGTCAATAACATCAATTCAATGGTTTGGGAGTTGTGAACTTTCCCACAATAGTCCATTGGAGTAATTCCACAGGACATTCCTTTGATCACGTCTGACACTGTTGATTAATAGCTGAACGGTCGCTATATGTAAGCGAGTCAAATGCAGAGGGATCATTTACTTGTCAGTATCGTGTTCACTAGTTACGCACAAAGACAGATCAGACTGACGCTCGATACCGTCTTCTCTTCCAATTGAGCATCATCAGCTAGGCAATAGTGGAGGACACCTGATACAAAAATAATCAGGCCCCTTCTAGTGGTGTTTTCACTCCCCTTTCCGCCAATAAACCGGATTACGTTCTCACTGTACTTGCGTAGTTGATTGGAATCCCTTGCCGAGTATTACAGTTGTCTCTAATGGTTAGGATGTTTTTAAGAGGCACACCTAGGTTTTTATGGCAACGAAGGACGAGTGCTAATTCGAGAAGCCGAAAAATCATCCTTAGGGACATTATCCAAATGCGATTGGATCGTTTCACAATGATTACTATCGTGTATTTGAGTAAACTGAGCATCTTCTCTCATTCATGGAGTTGGTAAACTATTGAAAAGAGCGAGTCCGACACATAAATAGACAAGGATCGAAAGACTGGAAAACGGTTGGATACCCCAGGCGTGATGGAAACGATCGTCAGCGAACTGAAAAAGCAGAAAACAGGAAAGCATCGATAGTCGACCCGATGTGAATTCTATGCCGCTAGTCCCAACTTTGTTACTCAGGATGCTTCATCATTCGTTGCTAAGAATTATTCCATGTAAGTTGCATTGCATCAGACATCAATCTCGCTATTGCACCCGTTGCTATGCATACTGTCGTTCCTTGAACTGCGTCTGCTATTAGACCTAGGAAATATTCAGTGGTGGGAATTCTTGAGTTACTGTTAGCAGTACGCTTCGCCTTGATCGCGTTCCTCAAGGACGGTGGCGACATCATGTTAAGACCTGACCAAAAATGAGATCCGTAATCTAGTTGAACCTACCTATTCATGAGAATTGTTTCTAATGAGCGGCTGGTGTCCAGAAAGAACGATTAGAAACGCCGTTCTACTTTTTTTCATTTTTGTTCGAAAATCAACAGGAAACCCAACACGGTTGTCTTGCATTGCCCCTTAGCTTCTTATATCTGTGACCTTACAATAATACCCTTGACAAGACTCCTTACGAAGGACAAAATCTATCGGTAGAAGAGATCGGTTTAATTGTTTAAAAGTGTAGCAGACACCATATCATCTCAGAGAACTTTACAAACCCACGCATAAGGTGTTCTTGGAAGTGGAATCTAACGTAGTGCGAGACTTAGGAAATCAATGATGCGCTAAAGAGTCATTTCTATAATTTTTGTAAAAAGTCATCATGGTGCGGCTTTTTCGGGAATTCTAATGCTGTCGCAATTTTGTTATACGTCAGAAAAGTTTAGTATGTATCAACGAAAGATCAGACTGGAAAAATCCTTGGAGACTAAACTGTGCCTTAATATTGTTCCCATAGTTGACCTATGGATGTATGGTTTCTATGCGCATGATGTCATCTATGTATTACATCTCGCTGAGTACTTGGTTGACAAATGAAACAGAACGAGAAGGATGGTTAATTGTATAGGCTGAACTATAATCGGTTGCTATGATTGACCTTAATGTCCGTTGTAAAAGTCATGCGTCCTGATGGACACGCAGTACCTTGATAAAATACGGTCAAGTGTAACATAAACCCATGGATGCGGAAAATATATCGATTTGTCTTTCGTAAAATGGCGTAAGCTTAATAGGAAACTACAGCCATATGCAGACACATGATACTTGCGAAGGGCGAAAACTGTAAAGAGGTCGTACTGGCTTTCCACAAAATTTTGCTGAAGGGCAATAGTCTTTTCTCTATTGAAATAGTGCATAGAGATATTTCATTTGGAGAACAGGTCTATGTTTCAAGCAATGGGCTACCCAAAAACCGAATATATTCAGGCACAATGCCCTTTTGGATGACTCGGACAACGTCAGTCGCATAACCCAAGGTAATCTAATTTGTATATATGCGAAGCTACGTTTAACGAACAGTTATTTATATCTTATGGATACGAGCTTTTCGCATTATTAGGCACTGCCACAATAACATTTAGTAACTTCGCTGGTTTATGCACGATTGGCAAGTCGTCTACGAACTGATTGTGTGAGAGAGAGTATAGCTGTGGGTGCATTCACAGCAGTGACATTGGTTCCTATGAAATTCTCGTTATTCATAGTGACACCGACCGTATCAGCACGAGAAAATGCCTCCCGCTGCTCTTTACCCTGCCAAGCTATTTATCAAATGTGACATATAACCTACATGGGAATAGTTTTCCGACGAAGCAAGAATGGGTACCTACAGAGACAGTTCCGCGGAACTGTCGGTCGTTCCATTAATCTTTCAGAGAAAAAGAAACAACAAGTTGGGATTTTAAAGTTCGTTCCGTTTTCTGCCTTTTGCTCCTTCAATCAAGTTTCTCAACAACGTAACAAAGATCTCAAATCGGAAATGGATAATGAGCGTCCTACATGAAAACAGGGCTTATGCAGTTTATGCGTTGCACAACTGATGGCTCTTGTGTCCATGGATGTTTTCTTATTACCCCTAAGTGACCCAAGCCATAAGGTCGGACATGTGTAAAGATAAGGCAAAAGTGGGAAGAGCTCTGTGCTTTGAAGGAAGGAAACGGAGTTGAAAACACCGAGAGATTGTGGCTAATGGTAACTGACGATGGTAACGGTGCGTTGTCACTATTGGACGCGTAGGAAGCTCCCCCCACCCTGTGTACCGCTGATGGCCTGTCCACGTAAGTAATTGTTCCTACGTAGCATCCTTTGTGATGAGAAACTAGGATTATCTTCGTTGGTAGATAGTGTTGTCTCTGAGAGAACGACTTCTGGCTGGCTTTTCTTTTCTTTTTTTTTTTTTAATTTGAAGCAGGTGAAACAAACTGTCTTCCATCTCAATTCAATTCCTTCACACACACGATGCATGCATCAAATGATATGGGAATAACGTTGCTACAGGACCCGATATGATTACCATTACTTATGTTAACCCAAATGTAATCACAAGGAACATCATCGGCGTAGGTAGTGACCGAACTCTATTATCTCTTTACAGCTGCCCTTGGTAGAAAGCTGTATCATCATGTCTATTGAAATCAGACCGCAAAGTAAGTAATTAATTCTATCCACTTACGCTAATATGTCTTTCTCAGTCAATTTAAAAAAATCTAATCTTGTCTAGAATGTGTAACAAATCTTCTCATACGGCAGATAAGAGACTTCTCCACCCGATTGGGACACCAACTCCTTTGAGACCCTGAGTCCGATCCAACCCCAAGTAAATGGGTCTTTATCTTTCAGATCAAGCATTTACGCGGGGTTTCTGCACTTGTCTATAGCGGATCAATTAAAAATGGATGTCAAGGAAAAAGGGCAAATCTGCCGAGTTTCAAACATGTTTGGGGCGGGTGATGGCGTAGAAGTCAAATGTCAGATGCAGACAGCTTATTGGCTATTACTAGGGCCAACTTTTTTCTTGCCATTCATCGGTGACACAAGGAACAGATATCAGGTCCGCTTCCAGATGGGTGTCAGCAAAAGGAACAATGACCGTTTTTTTCTTCGCATTTGGAAGTAAGGTGGTACAACGTGAAAGCTTTCCGTTATGGTCACAATAGTTTCAATGTCAGACGCGACAGAGAGGGAATCATGCTGTCAAAAGCATGAGGTTCAGTGTTACCGTATGGGAAGGTTAGACCTTTCAAGTGCGGTATGAATGAGGAAAAAAACAATTTTAACACTGTATCATTTTGGGGTCAGGAAAATGGGACTTGTGTAAGATTATCTAGAAAGAGCCTTACTTTTATAAGTCAAGGGGTTCTTGAGGAAGTACTAAATGCGGAATGGCTAATGCGCTGTGGAAAAGCGCGTCGTCTACGTACGTGTGTGTGTGTGTGTGCGATCTTAGCAGCACTTTGTGCCCGCCTTTCCCAAAAATCGGAAGCATAGTTGTTTCCAACGCACTGAAATATGAAGTATTCTTCATCAGTCAAGGGAATGGCAAAAAAATACCAATGTGTTATTCCTCTACAGTAGCAGTTATCCGACTATAAAAGTGTGTGAAGGTAAAATAAATAAATAAAATCTCCACGTTAGTATTTGTGCCAAGAAGTGTTGCGTGTTATGGTTTGAGACAGTTGTCATTCACTTGATCCCATGGTGAATGGGGGGCCATTACACAAATCAAATTGTTTCGGAAGTTGTTTCCACGGGCCGCTCTGACTTTGTTACATTGTCCAATCAGCACATTTTTCATGCCCATCTGTAGTCATGGCAAAAATCACGCAAAGTTTATTATTGGATGTACCTGGTACTCCGCCTAGAAGAAAAAAAAGGTACGGTGACTGCGCTTTGTTCTTATTGGGCGTTTACATGCTGATTAAACACGAACATCAAAAAAAAAGTGTGTTCCCAAAGGTACAACCTGTGAGAAAGGCGGGTATCATCGTGGCTGAAAAATTTAAGTACCGTTTTGAGTAGCCAAAGATTCTTGATCTATTTGTGTTGTATGATGATGTCAATCTTGTAGAGGTATTATGCCCAAGATGGAAGAGATCAATTATCTGAATTCCAAACTGTTAAACTCAATAATGTCCATGATGTAATTCTGCCAATCGATACGGTTTAATAACAATACTATGCGATCGAACAAATCACGATGTCTCTTTCTCCATATGTTGCGGCGTTCCTTTAAAAAAAGAAGAAGGGAATTATTTCCAATGGGGTGGGAAAGTTCAACTACCAAGGCGTTTATGCAAGATTTTGGTTAGCGTCCAACTTTGTTTTTCTTTTTTTGGGACGTAGCAGTTACAATTTAATTTCTTTAATACAAGACAGTATGTAGTTGGTACATTTTATCTTTGGCATTAAGGGAGAGACAAAAAAACGAAGAGGTGGGACGGAGTAAAAAAAAAATATTGAGAACGAAAAAGAAAAAAAGGGAAATGACAAGCAAATTAAAGGAAAAATTACTATAGACAAATGGTATTAGATCGCACAAAAGCGAAAGTATTAAAAAAAAGAAAGATTAGGTTTAGATAGAGAAAAAAAAACTATTCTTCTTGCAATGAAAACGAATATGCAAATTGGGCGCGTGAATGATGGCTCATGATTGAATTCATCGTTTCATCGTGATAGGATTGTTGATGGCTGTAATGGGGTACCATTTTGGATCGATAGAACTCGTGGCGGTCGATAGAAGGAGAAAAGGAGGAAAGTGGAGGTGATGGACCATGAACGGTGGAGGTGGGGGGAGGCATTTCTGGAAGCGGTGGTTGAAACATTCTTTGAAGGGCAGAGGGATCATACGATTGTATCATTTGTTGCTGAACGGGAGTGCTCGGCGCTGAGTCGGAACTTGTGAGGACCGACATAACTGATCCATTCTTACTCGTGTAGTCACCTAAATCGAAAAATAGCGGCGAACTTGGTTCCTCCGTATGTGGCACCTCAACCGCCACTGCCGACGACGCCGTGTGTGCCGTTGTTGTTGTTGTGGTTACAGCAGGTGTTGCTGTGGTATGTGGAGCGGTTGTCACGGGTGATTCCATTTTGACATAGCCCAATGTCAATTCCTGATTAGCGTAAGGAGGTGTTGGTGGTTGGCAAGATTGAGAAACGGGCACGGACATGTAGGATGAATGGTTCGGTAACGATGGTGGTGGTGGTGCGGGTGCTGCAGGTGTGGCTAAAAGGTATCAAAGCGTTGAGCGCCACTTGCTTCCTTCATGATCAAATGTTTACTTACTTAAATAAGAGGTTGGTTGTTGATGTTGTGTAGGGTATGTATGATGGTGATTTGGAGGCAAAAAGTAAATGGGGGATTGTGTTGGTGGTTCAGGATTGGAATACAGATACACGCTAGGATCATTTGCGAACAATGGATGAAGGACATCTGTAATGTTGAATTGCTCTGAAAGTGCTTTGGCACGTGCGAAAGTGATCCTAAGGGAGATCGTGTTACACAGAGATACAACAAAAAAGCGTTTTTTTTTTTAACTTACCAGACACCCTTGAGATGCATCGCACCTACCTTGACAACGACGCGTCCTCTTTCGTTCTTCAGGATACCATCACGTTTACCGCGAGACATGCCTGTTACATTAAGTAACTTGGTTCCATTGATCATGTCATTATCTATAAAAAAAATGTCAAAATAAGGGCAATTCTATTTGTTTATTTATTTACCTTGACGTCGCGTCACGCAAACGCCTCGCGCATCGACTTGGAAACAGACAGTGCCCTCTTCTTCCCAATAGGTACTAGCAAATTTAGGACGCTGTGACCAACGGATAAGTTGTTGTTCTAGTTGTTGATGATGTTGTTGAGAGGGAGTAATTTGCATTTGCATCGCAGGTAGCATTTGCGGTTGCAATTGAGGGGCAGAATGGGCTCGTACATGGGAAGGTGTTGTAGAGGAGGAGGATGTCACATAACGTTGGTGTTGTTGTTGTTGTTGTTGTTGATGATACAGGTAATTATAGCCCGGCATATCTTGATTTGCATGTGTTTCGTGAGGACGATAAGAAGATG
Organism: Saksenaea vasiformis B4078; assembly: GCA_000697055.1. Lineage (NCBI taxonomy): Eukaryota > Fungi > Mucoromycota > Mucoromycetes > Mucorales > Saksenaeaceae > Saksenaea > Saksenaea vasiformis. The sequence continues at coordinate 33,122 of JNDT01001586.1, read as the reverse complement.
TATACATTCAAATGAATAAAGTAAAAGAAGAAGTAAGGAAAAAGAGATGAAGAAGAAAAAAAAAGACACAAATAAATAGATGTTAATGTGGAATAGATCTTAATTTTTTTTTTTTTTGGGTTTACGGAACAGGTGAGGTTTTCCCTTTTCGTTTGACAAAACAAAAAAAAATTATAAGAAAAAAAAAAGGAAAGGAAGGAACAAACCGTTTAGCGGGGCTTTGTAGTTAATGTCTCTCATTTTTTTTTCTTTCTCTCTTTCTCTATTCTCTATTTTTTTTTCTTCTTTATCTTTCTGTCAGGTGCTTCATTGGAAAAGAATTCACCAATCACGCTGCGAATGTATTAATTTAGGTCTTCCTGCGACTGATCGAGAAAATAAAAAAAAAATTGTTTGTCTACCCGGTGATGACATATTATTGGTCAATTTTAGCTGACGCATTCCCACAGCTAGAATAAAGTTTCTTGATACCAATGACGATCTTTTATTATGTGTATTTTTCCTTTCGCTTCTTATCATCCTATCATTAAAAAAACAATAAAAAGAAAGCGAAGTCAATATATCCAGTCTACATGATCTTAACTATTTCTTCTATTCCATCGATCATATTCTTGGTTTCAATTTCGTTTCATACAAGAAGGCTTTGGTTTCCAGCTAGAATATATTAAACTCCGCAATCGGAAAAACGGTTCATTTCCCAGGGGAAATGGAGTTTGTTTTCAAAATGTATCATTATCCAACTGGGATATCGTTGGGTACACTTTTTTTTTTACCGCCAAAGGGTTAAAAAGGGAAAGCCATCACTCTTTTCCGTTACCATGACAGGTCAACCTCCGATATAATAATAGCTAAAAGAATTGGCGCCCGCAAAAAGAAAAAAGAAAATGTTTTTGAGAGATCCAAAAGTTAAAGTTCCCTCGAAAAGAACAGCGCATGACCAGCTTTCCCAAAAAGGGTAACCAAGACCTTTTACATGCTGCCCAATTGAGAAAAAAGAAACAACATTTAGCTCCAAAGGCGTACTAGGCGAGCGGTTGTAAAAACCTTAGTGTGTATGCGCTACACTGAAGGTTGTTTTTTTAGCTTTTTTCATACACGCTGTCTTTTCTCTTTCTCTCTTTTTTTTTCTCTATTTTGCGTACTCAGTTTATCTGATCCTTTTTACCATGACAACGCAGCTGACTATGAATCCTAGGTTACCCTCTATCAGTTATTCCATTTCGAAAATTACAAAATAAAATCCGATATCCCCCGGTGTGTTTAAGACTACGATCCAGATACTGGGTAGAAGAGTGAGAGAGAGTCTCTGTGTTCACGTGCGGCATGATGATAGCTTTTTTATTTCTTTCTCCGTTCCTCCCCCAATGACGAAGGATAAACCCCGTTTGATGATCCCCTTGTTCACTTTGGCGGAAAATAAAAGAAGAAAAGAAAGGGGTATCTTGTTTCGGACTGCAAAGAAATATTTTATGTTTATACACACTTTGCAAAAATATTACATTATTTGATTTTATATGGATAGATAGAGAATATATAAAACATGTACATATTCTGATGATGAAATGGTTTTCTCGCGCGACAGAATCGGTGAACACCAAATTGTATTTGAAATAAACTTTTTTGCTCCACATTGTAATACGAATTGTAAGTTTATATCACTGGTGAATAAATTATCTCCTGCGTTGTGAGAAAGAGATCAAATCATTGGACCATGTGCAACCATGAAAGAGATTAAAAATTGTAAATGAACTAAATAAAGCAAAGTAACTGAGTGGTTGCACAGTGGCAAAAGTCGAGGCAAAAAAAAAAAAAATAAGCCACGGGCAATGGAGAGTGTGCCTTTTGTTCTGGCCCCACCCTTGTGTCCTATGTATGTGTTTGTGCAGGAACGAACGTGTGTCTACCTCTATTGATCATAGCACATACACACATAACTTTTCTCTTATTCCGCTATCTTTACTCTCTTTCTTTTATTTCGCGCTTTAATTTTTATATACCTTTTTTCCTTTTCCCTTTAACCCCTTCTCCCTTTCTCCCTTTTTATCTAGCCTTGTCTGGGCCCTGCGTCTCTTACTATTTGTTCCGACCGAACAATAGCAACTTTTTTTTTTTTGCTATAAATACATGAACCTTTGTCACAGAAATCTTGGGCCTTAAAACAACAAGTCATTCAATCCACACCCTCATAACGAAGAGCCTTAATGCACCATCCCTCGACCATTGTCGAATCCATACATTCATCTCAGAACGTCATGGACAAAAACATTTGCTTTCGAAAAGGAGATGTTTTTACACCAATGGCCAAGGCATGGCTTGAGTCGGCTCTTCAAAAAGCAAACTTGGCAGTGACATACGATTCGGCAGGAAATACAAAAGAGGCAGTAGAAACATATGGCGAAGTTGTGAGACTATTACATCAGGTCATCGACGAAGTCAATCCAGACAAAGACCTGGCATGGTTAAGGAAAATCGTAATGTATCATTTTCTTTTATTTGACCCAAATCCCCTGGATGACGACGAACGAGAACACTTAATAGGAGTGGGAAGGGAGTGAAAGCGAGGTTTTAATGTGATTTCGGAAAGAATGGGGTACCGGAACCAAGAGTGTGCGTGTGCGAGTGAGTGAGTGAGTGAAGGCGAGAAAAAGGGATCCAAGGAGATAAGATATATATAAAAAAAAAGAAAAGGCCGATAACTTGTTTAATCCTCGCTTTGAAAAAAAAAAGACACTAAAGTCGGAAGCATTCTTCCTTTTTTTTTTTCGTCCTTCCTTTTCTCTTCTCATTTTTAGTACGATTCATACGCGGATCGTATCGTCTTTCTTTCCAACCAACTTCCTTCCGATACCAGCAAGAATCCAATGCTTCATTGCATCGCCGAAGAAATTACATACTCATGGCGTTCTCAACCCTCCAAAAATAAATCACCAAGTGAAAGACCACCTTCGTTGATCAACGATGCAAAAACCTCGCATGAATTATCTCAACCTCCGACTCCAGTATCCATACCAACCGACATACCAACCGAAACAAAACCTCACAACTCGATCTTTGCTTCCATGTTTGCCAAACGATCACTAGCTAAATCGAACAAACCCGCAGCATTCCTCGCGCCACTAAAGCCGTCAAGGAGTACGCCGATCGTATCCATTAACAGACCATCCATATCATGGAGACAAAATGGTAAGTCCCAACATTTTCTGTCTCGCCACCCGCCAAAACACATGTTCTCATTCATACCGCTCTCTTTTTCTATCTTTTTCTCTTTTTTCTCTCTCTCCCCTATTCAACCCCCCAAAACACAAAGGTACCGGTAAAAAACGTTATTCAACTGACCTTACGGATGAATCACCACTAACAAAACAACCCGCGCCCGTACAAACCCCTCCAAACCTACCGCTGCCTATTGCCCCTTCACCAAAAGACGACTATTTCAATTTCCGTTCTACAAGTGCTGCTGCTCTCCTTCTCGATACCACAGAGCAACAGATCATTGCAGATAAAGATCTACCAAAACTCCCTCAAGAAACAACAAATAGCTATGACGATCTTCTACTCCAGTCGTCCTCCTCCTCGTCAACAACCACCCACCAAGAATCCATTTTTGCCCCTCTGGAGGATGAGGATAACGTCGACCCTCCTCGCGATGAGGAAGATGACGACGACGTGTGGTTAGCCGCCTCTTCCTCTTCCTCTTCAAAACGGCCGCCCTCCTCTTCCTCCTCTTCCTCCTCTTCTACTCACTGGAATCCGCTCGGAAGAACATCCTCTTTCAGAAAAGAAGTCTCTGTCCCACCGCCACGTACACACAGTATCTCCGCCCTGGATCGTTTCGGCCTCTCCAAATCCGGAAATCTTTCCACATCCACGAGCACGTCCTCGCTCAAGGATGAACCTGACACAACACTCAGGACACACGGCTCTAGTATTTCACTAGGAGGTTTCTGGAAATCAAACAGTACGACTTCCTCATCTAACACGCGTCGTCGCACAAGACAATCGAAACAAGGCAATGCACTGTCCACACTGCAAATCAGTACGAGTAGTCTACGTCTGCGTAGTAACAGCCATGAATCGCTTCAATCACCCGACTCGTCACCACATGGACGCCAAACGGATACACCCCACACGCTTCCTCCGAGAAGAGGCTCCTTATTTTCTGGAAGCGTACCCTCCCTGGTTCAGGGTGCTCTGACTAAAGAAAAGACGCCCCAACCATCCCTCTCCTTCCTGGGTAGTAATGGGATAATCGATGCCAAGTCTGACGCCGAGCCCCTTCTCGCCACCCCCGCCACGACCACCTCGTCTCCAAAGAACCCCACATGCTACCCAGCATTAATGGAACGAGTACGACAAAGCATTAAGGAAGGGGGTTATGTAACTGGACGATTGCATATTCCCAAAGAATTATGGTATATAAAAAAAGAGAAAAGTTTCTTTACGGAGTACTAAGTTCTCTTTTAGGTTTCAATCCGGTGTTCGTTTGCCAGCTTTGGATGCCAAATTGGAAATATGTAGACTTTTATTGACTGTTTTAAAACTAATGAACGCGCGTACTGATTTCGAGAACGCGTCGAGTGCCTATACCGAGCTCAGTGCTCTGGAACGTACATTACAGCAAATCCAGTACAGTTTTTCCAAGAAGCTGGGTATCGCAAAGGGAGCACATAGCGAGGAAGAATCTGGAACGGCGACTGGCGCAACACTTCATCATCGGAAATCTGCTCACGTAAGTAAGAGAGAGAGAGACAGCGTGTTCTACGTTCTTGATGACTCATCTTTATCGTTAGACTATCGCTGTTTGGGGTAGTAAACTAACCAAATCTGTTGAGCGGATCAAACTCGATTCATCAAAATCTTCGTAAGTTTGCACGTTTTGTGCTATGTATGGCTAAACAATAAACCATTACAGGGACGACCAGTACAATACATATATTCACGTTCTCACGGAGCTTCTTGATCAAGCGCAAGTGCTTGGTATGTGAAACAACAAAAAGTGTGTATATATTTTTTTATAACTGATTGCTGTGATTTAGACGATTGGCGAGTACAGTATACTGGTATGATTGCAATATCTCCAGACAAGGCAATGATTTGCAAACGGGTTCTCCAGAAAACCCACGTGTGCATCGAAACCTTGAGTAAACTCATATGTTCCGTTGTCATGCGAGATTTCTCAAGGTTGCTTAACAAATGGTTAAAGAAAAGCAATGATTGGGTTGACGATTAATTCTTTTCTTTTATCTCGTTCTTTACATATTGTACAGTTGTATTAAATTTTTCATCATCATCATCATCATCATCATCATCATCATCATCAACTTTGATCCTCCGAGTTATCCATAGTTGGCATGGACCACGCGTTGAGACTTGTCCACACGGACATTAAGACGAGATGGGTCATGATCCATCGTTACCATACTTCCCTCTTCGACAATACGATGATGTTTTGGTAAATCTTTGGGACGTACAATCTATAAGAACAATGAAAAAAAAAGTTGTGTTACATCCAAGGGTGTACATACCTTGTCGGAAGGAAGTGAAGTCGCTTCCTCATTGCCAACCACTATTTTCCCCTTCAAAGAATCGATCCAATGATCATCACCTGCATTGCGACCACCTTGATTCGAAAATGACGGAAACATGCTAGAAAAAGAACCGTTCTTGGCAAGCCAAACGGAGAGCGGGGCTTGGCATACCGTTGTTCTACGGCCGCAGTCACCCTTCATCATGCCGCCCTCCTTGGCAGTTACACCGAAACGTCGCCAGTGCATGCTGTTAAATAAAGAGAAAATGTTCCAGCTGAAATTGTAACAACTTCTATTCTATCCACAAAAGTAATAGCGCCCGACTTGCTTAAAGAAACCTTGGAAGAATGCCCGATGTCTTTTTTTAGTAATGTTTCAGGGAAAAAGAATCCTCGTTTAGCCATTCGTTCGCCTTTTGAAATGAAGAACAACCATGATGCACTTTACAGTCCTTCCACAAGCAAGGTCGCAACAGTTTCAATCAAACAATTGCAATTTTTTCTTGATTTTCCACCAGTCCACTCCTGTCAAATATGTGTGTTATGAACTTGATTAAGAAAATGTAGACAATCAAGAAGTATCGTGAGAGTCGTGCATGCATTTTTACGCAACTCTATGTAAACCTTGCGTCGATCAGGAGCCATTTTTGCGCTAAGGAAGAGATGAAATATGCGGTTATAAGTATATAAATCGACAATAACTTGGTCCCCAGATGGACGCAAAATTTATTCGAGCAGCATAAAAAGTCATTCACCGTTAGTAAATGGAAGATACGTTGATGTCACTTCACTTACCCCCGAAGGGCATAGCTACCCAATGGCAGCATCCTGCCCCCCATCTGGCGCGATGGGGGCGGCAGAGGAGATTATACTGACATGAATGCCAGTTTGGGTTTTGACGCCGTGCAGAGGACATGGAGCGATACAACGTCTGGCGAGGTTCTGTCGTGGAAGTTGGAGCGAGGCTGCGTGTGACAACATTTACTTACCTGGTGGTGAACAATGGGCTACACCACAGCCGAGACGGTTCGGGACAGAGGTCATGCAGGCTAAAGAATAGACATAAAAACATGAATAATCCTGTACGTATATAAATTGACATCCTTACCGGGGATGCCTTCTTGAAAAACAGAGCCAAAGAATTTAAAAATGGTTCATCCGTGCCTTTAAATACGGATCATTTTTGGGTGGAACCTGTCCTTATCGTGAGACATTTTTACTGCTTTCCGACGGGATACTGGGAATCCATCACCATTTCCTTATCTTGAGACATTTTTACTTGCTTTCCGAAAGGATACTGAAAAACGCATCATTGAAGTATCTCAATGCAAAAACGAAGTTACCCAGACGCGAATTATCCCTAATATTGACGCAAAATAAACCACTTCTCGCCGCAAAGACGCATCACTTTCCAGCGTAAAATTTATTTGACTTGAGCGTCTCATAATACTTATCTGACGCAAACGTGGATTCCAAATCCAATATTTATATCTTCGGATAAATGTCTTCCCTTTCTGACTATTTATGGACTCAGATTTACGGTTGTACTTCATTGACCCTGCTCTTATAGCTTATTCTTAGCATAAAACTGAAAAAGTATATAAAGTAGAGAGTTCTCTCTCATTACCATTGTTCGTTTACCACAACGCTGACCTACCGGACTCAGGTGCGGGTTTGGCCCGAGCCTTTAGGTGTGATTCGGCGGTAAGCACGTTGACCTAAAAGCGCCTTCCATTTACTAACCGTGAATGATTTTTTATGTTGCTTCAATAAGTTATGCGTCCATCTGGGGACAAACTTGATGTAATTAGAATACCATTTTCTCACCAATTCCTATACTAATGATCGCATATTTAATCCCGTCTTTAGCCCAAACTTGGCTCTTCATGGACGCATAACTTATTTAGAGCAGCGTAAACAGTCGTTCAATAAACAGTAAGATGAAAATCACATTTTCTCACCATCCTACCTCTTTTCATTTCTCCCGCACTGCACTCGAGCTCGCACTTAAAAGTTTTATCACTTCATCTCTGAATAGCAGTTTACAGTCCAAACTCCATAACATTCCTTTCTCTCATCGCTACTACTTTAAAGGTTTTGGAGTATCAGCGCCTTCTGTTGGCAGCTGGCATTGACCCTTTATACGTCACAAACGAAGCCATACTATAGTAACATGATATCTCTTCTGGTCTCAAGCGATTGACGCAACGCTTGACATTTATTGTCTCCGATCGGATTGCCCCACAAGTCCAAAGCTGTCACAGTCGAGTTGATCTTGAGCGCCTCAACCAGGGCCTGAGCTCCGTTGTCTCCGATCCGGTTATACCTCATACCCAAAGTTGTCAGAGTCGAGTTGATCTTGAGCGCCTCGGCCAGGGCCTGAGCTCCGTTGTCTCCGACCGGGCTGTCCGACAAGTCCAAAGTGGTCAGAGTCGAGTTGGTCTTGAGCGTCTCTGATAATAGCTTAAAGTTCTTTGCTCCCATCACATCAGGCTTCATCTTGATTGATAGCTTGCGGAGGTGTAGTACGATTTTGGTGAGAAGCTGGGAAGCTTAACGAGATGTCTTGGAAGGACAACGTGAATCAATTTCATATTGGGATGCTCCATGATACGAACAAGAATGTCGTATTGAGCAGATGTTGGTAATAGTTTGCTGCTCAGGCTTGGTCGAAAGTCGTGGAGATCAAGACGAAGAATCGCTATACTTGATTTCATGAGTGAATCCTCTAGTGCTTCAAGGTCGCTCCTGCTGCCCTCCAAATCCAGGTAGATATCGAGCTCATAGACAGACGTGGCCTTCTCCAGCGCGAAGTAGAACTGTTCTGCCAGCACTCTTGACTTAAGTCTTACTTCTACCCGACCGTTGTTCTCGTCAAACGACCCTCCAACTGTGTCCACTGCACGTCGAAACGCTTCGACTGCTGACCTGTTATAATTCTCATGATAATGATCAACACACACCCATTTGACGTGCCCCTCGTACGTGACAATCTTGTACAGATTTCCCAACACTTTGTTTCCATCAGCACCCTGAAAAAACATGTCTAACTTCCGTAAATCAACGCCTTCCAATGCTCGGTTATTCTTCATCTGCTCGGCAACGTCGGCTGCAGCCTGGTTGTTGGTCATCAAATTCTCCCCACTATGTCCGACATTGTGTGCCGGTATGTTATCGATGTATCCAATGACTCGATCCACCCCAGGCTCGATGTTTTTCTGCAATTGCTTTAAAGCCGTAGTGGTCTGATCGATGAAATCCGCAGTGACCAATTGAGACAAAGCCGGCATAATAACTCCTGCGACAGTCATCCCGAACTTAAGCATTTTCAGGATTGTGAGGACATAGGAACCGTACTGCCGAAAGAACTCGGAAGGTCGAGTGATCTCGTACCCTTCGTGCTTAGCAATGTGGATGTGATGAGGAATCGTGGTCTCGTTATTGATCGACTTTGTGTGTTCTCCGCACTCGCACAAAAAGTAGAGCCGGAACTTATTTGACAAGGGATTGACATAATCCCATCCTGAAGGGTCCTGCGGAAGGACAACAAACAGACGAGGGATCGGGTATTCGGAGAGTTCATAGGTCTGAGTGAGCACGGCTTCGACACGACCTCGAAGCGTAACCAACTGCTCAAGAATTTTGACCTGAAGCTGGTCCTGATTTGCTTGATTAGCAAGTATCTCTGCTTGATTAGCAAGTATCTCTGCTAGCTGAAGACTCGAGGTCCTTTGCCGCTCAGATACATGGGCTCCCAGTTTAGTGACCTTGGATGCAACGTTCCCATTTTTTTTCAACGATAGATCTCTCTCGGGAAGACGTCCGCGAGCAGTGGACAAGATAACATCCAGAATAACGCCAGGGACGCGTTTGATGCGGTGTGGTTTTGCTCTAGAACGTATATTATGGTAAACGCAAACACCTGGTCAGTGTAACATTTCTTCGCTGTCTCATCGTAAACATCAGTCTCGTACTTCTTCTGGTTTTACCTCATGCCTTTGGAATCCCTCACCATAGCAGCAATAGTTCCATCATTCTCGATATGCTTGACTTCAGGGAAGACTTGCTTGATATCGTCCCAATAAATAATATCCTCCCCGTCAAAATGCTGGATAAGGATTTTCTTAACCTCCGTTGTCCCAAGTAAACGAAATGATTGAGTATCTTCCATTGCTGCGCAGGATGATTGTAAGATAACGGAGAAAACGAGGTCTTGCGTGGGAGAAATAGTAAACTTGCGAGCGCTGGGAAAACAAGAAGAGAGAGAGAAAAAGAAGCAATTTGTTTGTGCCTCTCAATCGTGCCAGATCGTGTTTGGGCTACGCTGAACCTTGTTATCTAATGTCAAGAGAAATAATCGGATTTGACTCAGCATCCACATCAAATAAATATCGCATTATGTTCAAGTCGAATAAATTTTGCACTGGAAAGTGATGCGTCTTTGCGCTGGAAAGTAGGTCGCTTTGCGTTAATCCAAGGAACAGTTTGCGCCTGGATGACCTGAGCTTTGCATTAAGATGCTGCAATAATGGCGTTATGGTGTCTCATCGGAAAATGTCTCACGATAAGGGTAGATTCCACCCAAAGCGATCTGTATTTAAAGGCACGCATAAATTTCCTTTTTTTTTCTCTGGTCCTGTTCCTTGTAACTTCCCCGGTAAGGATGTCAACTATCCATCACATATGCAGAGTCATTTATGTTTCTTTTCATTTATCGTTTAGCCTACGTGACCTCTGTCCCGAACAGTCCTGGCTGTGGTGTAGGCCCTTGTTCACGACCAGGTAAACAAGTATTATCGAACGTTGCCTTATCCAACATCATTTCAAGTGCTCTGTACAGCGTACAATCTTATCACTGGTCGTCATCATCAGGATCTCCTCACGCCGGCCCAGCGGACTCAGGCGCGAGGCTAACCCAGGCCTGTAGGCATGATTACCCTAGGGAGTTTAAGTATGTCGAGCTCAAAGCATCTTCCATTTACTAACTGTGAATGACTTTTTACGCTGCCCCAATAAATTATGCGTCTATCTGGGACCAAGTCAATGTAAGTGCGGCGATATTTTGTAGTTAGTATGCCAGTTATGGCAGAAAGAGCATTTATTACTACTTACGCGAAGCTGGTCCTTCCCATGGACGCAAGATTCGTTGGAGTGGCATATTACATATTTCATGATTAGTAAATAGAATTATATTGGCATCTTTTACCATTTTTTCCAAATGCTTCCTTTGGGAGATGCCTGGATGTATCGTTTTCGTATTTCACGAAGACATGATATTTGTTGTTCGTAAAGATCACCTGAATTCAAGCTCAGATACTTTGGATTCGTACGATTGCACAACCTTGGTATCGGTTTTCAGATAATCTGCCGTAAATTGAATTGATACACAAGACGAATACAATGTCCAAAAAGAAAAAAAAAAGAAGTCGGGCTTTCCATTTAAATATGCATCACTTCCCGTTATCTGAGACATCCTCTTTGTGTGAGACAAAACGAACATATCTACACCCTTTGTATGGATCAATAGAACCCGATCACTGGTATGTCCCTTTGCATGAGGCGATGGTACCTATCAACGACGCGCCTTTTGCATGAGGCGAAGGACCCTACCTTTAACACGTCCTTTCCACAAGACAGTGAAATCCTGTCGCTGACACATCTTTGCGTTAGATGATGGGAAACTGCCAACGGCACAAACGTAACACGGAAGAGTGTGAAACGTAAATCATAGAATCGGATGAACGTAAAAATGCATACTTCAAAGCGCAGATTTTATCTGGAAGTAACGCCAAATCTCTTCAAATAGACGCAAAATCATAGGAAAGATCCCGTAGGACCCTCATCACCCTATCAAGGAGTTCTGTGTTCCTGCATAGCAAGACATCCGCGGTTTTTGCCTTGGGTTATGATTAATCATGTTCGATCGACTCGCTTTCTTTCTCTTAGTTGGAACGGGCCTGACAATGGCTGTGCATTCGTTCCAGCGGAAGTTACAAAACTTTCTCTAGAAAGAAGAGTTCCTCACCCATGTTAGGCAGGTAGGACAGGAAATGGATGTATCGATCATGTAGGATGCAGCAGCTTTCCACATGTCAATTGATAAAGATATAATTTATCTGCATCAATATGAAAAATTTTCGAGCAGCAAGGGTAATGGATAACAGTATGCAACGGTACATGTACTATGGTGATATAACGAGGCCCTTTTTTCCGTCTCTTACTTGGCCATTTTGGTAGCACCAATGTCGTACACTCATTGAACAATCTATGAGACTCCCTGTATCATCGTTTATAGCAAATCGCTGTAAGCGGTTATGCATTGTATCCTTTGATCAGTACACAGCCCATCTTTCGATTACCTGCGAAAGCTATATGCTTGGAGACAGTCTACATTAAAAAGGTCTAGCATATTCAATCTCCATCCATGCATACTTCGTTACAATGATCCCGATGGTTTCACCCCAATTTTTTTTTCTTTTTGCAAGTTTCCATATTTCATGTCCATTCCTGGATAAATCGCAACGAAAAAGCTTTCAGCCTGCTTTGGATCTCTCAAATAGTTCAACAATAACCGACCATCCTGAGAGGCCGAAGCTGCCGGAGGGCGACCATTGTACCTTGTCCCTAAAGTCATCCTTATGCTAGGAATAGCTGTCATGCAACACGAGCATTCCTTGGAAGCATGGTCCTTTGTGAGATACTATCTCTCCTGTAACAGCTTCTTTCCAATGCTCTGGAAACTTTTGTCTGCATTTTTCTGGATGACTTGCATAGGTCTAAAAGGTGATGGGCTTACGGTCTATCAATCACTCCAGCAGTCCTGCAATAATAAAAAGGGCCCTGACAAATGATTTCGTCATAGGAGCAAGCCCATTCAACCAGATTTTTACTTTCTCACAGGGCTGTTAAACCTAAGACGATACTATGGTTTCATCTACGGAAGAGAAGGGGGAGAGTGCCTGGTAAGTCCGGAAAAAATAATGTCCCTGTAGGAAATTGTAGAGCCGATATGAAAGCGGATATGAGCGAATCCCCAATTCGAATGCAGCTGTCTTTCTATACACTCTCAGAAAAAAAAGGGCTCCCAGACGATCCTCTGTTACTCCTTTTAATCAAAGCGACTCTGTATTTTTATCACTATTGTTTCTCTTTTTCTGCTACTTTTCTTTCCATTGACGATTGGTTCTCATTCATAGCTGCCATCTCGCATTCTCTCTAATCTACGTGAACGTGGGTAACTCCTTATAGTAAAGTACGCTCTTTTTCTTTTATTCTTATTGAAAGGCAGGTGGTTTAGTAAAAAGAGGGATAAAAAAGAGTGTGTATGGTTATGAGATCGAGATGGTAGGGTTGGATGGAAAAATCGGTGGATGGAGTTGTAAAAAAAGCTTTTGTCAGAAACAAGGGGAAGGGGAGAAACAAAAGAAAAAGAAATGGCGCGCGGTTTAACCTATTCAAATGACAAACAGGTAATGAACGACGTTGTTGAAAATATCGACGTGGATTCCATCGTCAGCAGATTGTTGGAAGGTATAAATCCCTTTTCTTGTTGGAGGACGTACGGAGTTTGATGTACCATCGCTGCGTGTGCGTTATTTGAGCTTTCTTTGCTTTTCTTTCGTCGTCAACAACGCTTAAACATTAAAAGATCCTTTTCTTTTCTAGTTCGCGGAAGTCGACCGGGAAGACAGGTACAACTTTCCGAAAATGAAATCCGATACCTTTGTATCAAGGCACGCGAAATCTTTATGAGCCAACCTATTCTACTCGATTTGGAAGCTCCATTGAAAATTTGCGGTTTGTTATTCTATTCCTTTTTGCTTATCGTACATGTCGATTCATCCATTTGCTTTTATTCAGGTGATATTCATGGTCAATACTATGATTTGTTGCGTCTTTTTGAGTATGGAGGCTTTCCTCCTGACGCAAACTACCTTTTCCTGGGTGACTATGTCGACCGAGGGAAGCAGTCGCTGGAAACGATCTGTCTCTTGTTGGCATACAAGATAAAATACCCCGAGAACTTCTTTATCTTGAGAGGTAACCACGAATGTGCTAGTATCAACCGTATCTATGGATTTTACGACGAATGTGAGTATGGCAACGTGTCTATGTGAAGTGATCTACTGACGCCGTTCTATAGGCAAAAGACGATATAACATCAAGTTATGGAAGACCTTTACCGACTGTTTCAACTGTTTGCCTATTGCTGCGGTGATTGATGAAAAGATATTCTGTATGCATGGTGGTCTGTCGCCAGATCTGCAGAACATGGAACAAATTCGAAGGGTCATGCGACCCACCGATGTTCCCGATACAGGTCAGACGATAGGAAACGATGGAAAGTAACACCTTTCATTCTGAGACGTGTGTTGTTGCTGTGGTTAGGATTACTGTGTGATCTGTTGTGGGCGGATCCAGACAAGGATATTTCCGGTTGGAACGAAAACGATCGAGGCGTTTCTTTCACATTTGGACCGGACATTGTAGCCAAATTCTTACAGAGACAGGATATGGATTTGATCTGCCGTGCTCATCAAGTCGTTGAGGATGGATATGAGTTTTTTGCTAAACGACAGCTTGTTACCCTATTCTCGGCTCCCAACTATTGCGGTGAATTCGATAATGCAGGCGCTATGATGAGTGTCGACGAGTCTCTCTTGTGTTCATTCCAGGTCAGAAAAAAGCGAGAATATGTTTTCCGGGAGGATCCACTGATGTTGTTTCCTGTTAGATCTTGAAACCAGCAGAGAAGAGACCGAAAAATGCATACAATGGAGCTGCTGGCAGGGGAGGCAGAGGCAAAAAAGTCATGCCCAAAGCTATGTGAGAGTAATTTAAAAGATGCAATAAGATATCCCTACAAAGTCCTGCACCCTGATATGATCCGTTGAACAAGTATTTTTTTTCTTTCTTTTCTCTCATTTGAAAGTATTTTCATTCTCGTAGTCCAAGTAAAACCTTCTGTGATAATATGTCTTTTTTTATTATTATTCCACGCATGTTCGTTGGATATTGTGTAAAAGTGCGTGTTGTACAATGCGTCGGTCAAGGTCAAACCAGTAAGGTATCTTGCTCATCTTTTTCAAATCAATATCCACGACCTTGATAGTATAGACATAGCGACAGTTATCTATCTCCAACACAGAACAACTAAACGCTATCAATTACGTGCAAATATCTTGTATGTGCGTTTTGCTTACTTGGGTAAATCGTCGGTACATCGTGTAATGGATATCATGACGGAACAGTCTTTAAATGTCATGGATAAAACATATTCATACAAGCGTTGAATCTTTTCCAAAGGATCATCGAATGTAGTTGTGGCTAGTGTACAAGTGGTCAGCAACATGACTATTTCTCTTCTTTTCGTTTTTACCCTGGCAAGATGGCATCCGTAACCGTTCTTGAAATCGGCGCACCACCTCTTGCCATATATGTATATCATGAGTTTCCAGAGGATCCTGCGTCTGGTAAATCGGGAATATTCCTTCTACATCTAATTCATCGAGTCGAGACTGCAGCAATTTGAGTCTCTCCAGGATTGGGTCATGCAATAGAATCTTCAGGATCAAGGTAGTCAGATGATCGGCGGGGTTGTCGGAAAGTTGGAAGAAAAATCCTCGTAAAGCATCGTCGCGTCCCTCAACGTCCACCATATTTATGCTTTGGCCGTCAACAAAAAGCCGTAACTTCTGATGGTTTGGTTCTTTCAGAAGAGCAACCAGCGCTCGTCGCATACGTTTCGGGTCAAGTGAGTACAAGTCCAATGGGCAGTACTGAGACGGGCCATGGTCTTTAAGGTGACTGTGCATACAAAACCGGCATAACCTCCTTTTGATCTCGCTGTGCACTGGTGCAATAAGTGGCGAGGAGGGCAAGAATCCCCATTTCGGCTACAATTCGAATAGTTCCAGGGAGTATGTGTTCAATGATCGTCTTCCTCCTTCCTTCTAGGGTCATACCTTGAGTTCAATGGTCAGTGTCCCAGCAGGGTGCCATTGCCGTGTTAGATCGGTCGCCACCAGTGCCCATGGCAAGCCACAGTCAATGGGACGAGCAAGTCGTCGATGATCAGGTCGCAGTGGTTTGATCGTGGTCATGATCGTCTTCAAAAATTCAGCATCGACATGCGCAATGGTCTGACAGGTTTAACCATTAGGAAACGTTGACATGGCTCTTCTTTTACCATATCGACAACGTAATGACATCCCACTAATGGCGCAATGACTGACTTGATAAAAGCAACAATGAATTCAGGTGTTTCTTCCTCTGCAAGAGACTTGACTTTTCGTAAACGCAAGACTCTTTGTTGCTACATACAGGAAGAAGTCTTCATATACGCATTCGTTTATTTCCTTTTTCTTTACCAATGAAGGATCAGGACCGATATATCTTAGGACAAGGTTTGCATTTCCTTCAGCACCATAGGTCCAGTGGGAGGCATCCATGGCATAATAATTAACCCACAACTCGCTACCAGATAGAGCCGACTACATTTAACTCCCGAGATACTGGGGCCGGCGCGACCTTAAAAAGGGCGCGTCACGGGAAGAACCTTGGTTCTTTTGTATGTGACAAGAGTATTTAACATTTGCTCTTGCGGTATGGCAATCAAGACATATCGAGCGCATAATTTTTGTTCTTTGGGTGGATCGCTGTTTGGCTTCGCTTAAGCCGGAACCACCCTCCAAACAACAAAGAAAATGAAAGCATATTTGTAGCAGACGTGATTGAAACAAAAAAGGTGGTGTGCAGTGCGTGATCCTCTTTTTTTTTTTCGAACAGGGGACGTGAGGGAAAAGTTTATATATAGATAGAGAGAAAGAATGTTTATATATATCACTCTCAGGAGTTCGCCACGTCCAATGGAAGTGGCAAGCTGGAGCAGCCCGGACAATTCTTGTCATGTATATTTATACAAAAACCCTTCTTTTTTACTCGTAAGATATACAATGTGGTTTAAGGCAAGGAAATCATAGGAGTGAAAAAAGCGAATTGGATCAGTAGGATTTGAATTGGACATTATAATGAATTACTAAACAAAGAATAAGAAAAAAGCGTTAGTTCTTTCAGCATCTCATTTACGATGCAACACACTACATATTCATACAGAGCGTATATTGATGATGATTGCCATTCAACCCCATACCCCTCTTTCAGTCTTCTAACCCCCTGGTTACTAGCGTGCATTTCCATATCCGCGCTGTGTCCCTCATGGGTTGTTCTGAATCCGAGAAATACAAATCCGCCAACATCCCCGCTAACCCCCTTCTTACAGACTTTAATATATTCAAATACAATCCATGGATAATCATCCTTTCTCTTTTGTACCTTTTCGTCTTCGATGCTTTATCTTACCAACGATCTCGGTCTCTTACCATTCTTTCTGCCCCTGGGCGTCGTTGGTTTTTACCGATATCTTTGGTATTTCATCAAGGTGATGGCCTGGGTTGTCTATAAACCGATACGGCCCAAAAAAAATCCAACCTATCGGGCAGAGAAAGATGTTACTATCATTGTACCCACTATTGACGCCGGTGAAGAGTTCAAAATAGCCGCACGAAGTTGGTTAGCATGTAATCCGAAAGAAGTCATCATTATTACCGAAACATCCATGCGAGAACCTCTGGAAGCATTGGCACAAGAAGTCGATGCATCTCGGATAAGAGTTTTGACGGTTTCCAAAGCAAACAAACGTCTGCAAATGGTTACAGGCGTCAATGCTACGACAACCGAAATCCTAGTGTTTGCGGATGACGATGCGATATGGAAACCGACGATGCTTGATTATATCCTGGCCTGTTTCGAAGATCTTAAAATGGGAGGCGTCGGCACATGCCAAACTGTACATGCGGTCGATCCTAATGGTCATCAAACAGTATGGGAAGTCCTAGCGGGTTTTCGTCTCTCCATTCGTAATATCGAGGTGGCTGCATCAACCCATATCGACGGCGGCGTTTGCTGTCTATCTGGTCGCACGGCTGCTTATCGCACACTGATTCTCAAAGACCCTGCATTTCAGTATGGTTTTCAGAATGATCTTTGGCTAGGAAAGTACCCATTAAACTCGGGAGACGATAAATTCCTGACACGTTGGATGGTATCCCATGGGTGGAACACATTTATTCAAGTCTGTCCTGAAGCAGAGCTTTTTTCGACGTTCAAAAACAACTGGCGATTTATCAAGCAGGTGCTTCGATGGACCCGCAATACCTGGCGATCTGACTTTCGCTCACTCTTTACCGAACGTGCCATCTGGCGACGCCATCCATACGTCGCGTTCACCATGGTGGATAAGTTCTTTAATCCACTCACCCTGCTTGCAGGCCCCATCCTTGTATTTGTCTTTGCGATTGAACAGTACAAACATGCAGGACCAACAAATGACCCTTTACCGATCTGGAACGTAGCGATCTCTTATCTCTCTTGGCTGCTTATCACCCGGGGTTTGAAACTCCTTCCGCATTTCGTACGACGACCGCAGGATGTGATCCATCTGCCAGCCTGGCTACTTTTCAATTACTATTTTGCAGTGATGAAGTTATATGCTCTCTTCACACTTCATGAAGTTGGATGGGGCACACGAACAGGCGTAGGCAATACGTTGGCAGCCGATATCGAAAAAGAAGTCATCATTAGCACCACCGCCTCCATGGAAGATGAAAAACAATTTGTTCGAGTAGAAATAACAACATCTGAAGAACCCACGCATCAACGACAATATTAACCACAGGATGGCTTACGATGCGATTTATAAAGAAAGAAGAATAACAACTAATCATACGTAATTCTCCCTTTATTTTATTTTTTTTGTAAAACAACATGAATTAAACACCAAGAATTTTAAACTTTTCTCCTGTCGGTACTTGACTGATTACAATACGTCCAGCATACGATAAAGAGGCAAACGTCCATGTATCTGCCTGACTCCAAGCAACAGAGTAAACACTATCTTCATGCTGATCATAGGTGCAGATCAAACCATCTGTTGGCTTGCTCCTACAGAAATGAAAGATGAGCCACAACCCCATTCTTGTGTATCCATTTTACTTGTTCCAGTCGTCCTCGTCTTGCTCGTCATTCAGTGGTTGATCTCGGAGGTAGGAAGCAGACGAAACAGAGATAACGTTATGCAGATTCACGAGTGTGTCTGAACTCGAAGTCAGCAAGAGCTGATCGTGGAACTTATTAAGGGCAACAGACCAGACCCTAAACCATGGCAAACAAAATTTACATTTCTCCACATGTCTTTGTACCCCCTTTTTGCTTACCAATGCGTATGTCCCTCTACAATCATGGCAGGTTTCTCAAAGTACCGGACATCCCAAATGCGTACCTGTGCATCATCACCTCCTGTCACAACATGGTATGGTTTATTGGTATTGTAATCTACAGCGCGGATAGTGCTTCTGTGGGCGTCTTGACGCGAAAAACTGGACTTGCCAGATCGCAAATCCCAACCTGCAAGACATTGCCCTCCCACAGTAACAATTTCTGGCTGATGTGGATTCCACACAGCATTCTGCAGTTGTCGTAGAGCGGGAGCATCTGGATCGGATGAGAAAGTGGAAGACGCATCGATCGAAAGCGATACCTACGCCAAATATAAGAGTCCATCGATGGAACTTAGAAAACTCACCTGGCCGCCTTTTTCTATACTTGATAAACATAGACTTGACTTGTCCATAGCGGCTACTTGTGATTCTTCTCGATTCAGGTTCCATAAAACTCTGGCGCTGGCATCAACTACCCTAGCCCCTTTTCGTTCGCAGCCCTTACTTTCTGACACCTGGACGATCTAGCGTTGCCAGCTTTTCTAATGTATGCTTTCCATCGTTCTGTCCTGGTTTTCTCCATAAAGTCGCTTTTTGTTCCATGCTACCAGAGACTGCTCCAATTTAAGAGAAAATATCCATCAAGTGCGCTTTTCTCGGCATACCTGGGCTATGACAGGTGAATAGCAAATGCTCGTCTGCAGGAGACGATGCCACGTCCCATACTTCGTCAGGATGATCATATAATGTTGCGGTAATATTGGATGTCTCATCATCGTACTCCAGCAGACAAACGACATTGTTCTTGACACCCACCGTGCCCACTAAAAATTTGCTGGCTTCTGTACTGGCTGTAACTGGGGTCAGACATCGCGCCTAGAGAATGCCATGTCAACCAGAATGCTTCGAGGTTATACCGCCAAACCTGATGTCGGAGACCATAAACGCAGGAGTTGTCAGCCATGATTTTGTTTCGAGATCGCCACTTGCCAGAAATGAAACGTCCCCACCACTGCAGGCAGATTATTTATCCGATCGCGGCATGCGTTGATGGCTCTAGACCATAGACAGACTTCACTTTTTGTGCTGCATCTAAATATCTTATGAGCATATCTGTCATTTAATCGTTCAGCACACGGATGAGCAATTGTATTATTGCACTCCTATCGTGTAAATTACATGGACGACCGGGCTCATGTTCAGATCATGCACCAACCGTATCCAAGAACTGTAATTTGTAGTATGAAGACTTCTAAACTGAAGGCAAATCTTCAGAGGATAGCAATAGGCGAATGTTAAGAGGTTATATAATGTATATCAGCTTCGCAATTCAACTCGGTAGAAATCTTTTTGATACCAATATCTGCGTTTTGCCGGGCAAGCGCGTTCGTGAAGAGCCATAAGACCTAAAATCGGTGACACATACGCTAACTCAGAGTTAAGTCTCAAACGTACTTCTAATGATGCTGCTAATTTTCATGGCAATATTGATATCACACGTAGCCGCTATACAAGTGCAGTTGATGTTAAAAGCGACGGGTGGTGTGGATTCCGTCGGTAATGTCATGGTTCTTATTTCTCACGCTGAAAACAGCACTTGTGGGAAAAAAGTCTCTACGCTATAGCAATGGCCTTCTTTAATGCCGCTTTTGGCCGAGGCCACAGGCCGATAGCCATCCTTGTTGTTCGAGAAACAGACGGGATCCAGCAATTGTTCCACCGAACTCAGCCCCATTGACTTCCTCTCTCCAACGACCTACTTCTGGAGGAATATTGTGAAGTGATAAACATCAAACGGAGAACCGTTTCCGACACAGATACATTTTTATTATCTATGTCCATAATCAATAAGACGATAAGAAGGCTTCACTACTGTTCGGAGAGTGGCACTTTGCCCGGTCACTCCCTTAAAAGATAATGAGAGACAAAAAAGTAGAAATGACGACGAGATTATTTTTACACACAATTCAGCATAGGCAACGTGGTTGAAGTATAGGTCTTACCCGCCTTATGCTTTCAGCTAGATCATGCTGTATTCTATGAACCTTTTTTTTTTGGTTATTTACGTCATAGGCGCTTCAACCAAATTTATAACTCAGTCGTAGTATATGAAGTTGGAAATGTTCGGGCGTTGGCACGCGGTTCTATTGCGTTTCTTTCATGGCCCTTCCCAACCAATTCCTATCGTACCTCGATGCGGTAGACTATAAGCAAGGTGTATTATACTTCTCATGTTTTGTCTATGCATTTGAACAATATCTCAAGTAAGAATGTGAAAACGAACGCGGTTCATCTCAATGACATGTACAATCACCTTTAGCCTTCGTCAGCATCGGCTGTATCTATTGAGCGATCGGCCCAAAGAACTGGAGGACATCGTGAGCGAAGATGACTTTAGAAAATCCCAGAGCTACAACTTGGACAAATCGTATTTTGGCTTCGTGCACAATGCATACAAGCAATTGGAAACTATCTTTTTCTTGCAATACGACGTGCTCCCGTATCTATGGGATCTTGCTGGAGATATAATGTTTAGATTTGCAGGTTATGGGTCTGATTATGAGGTAAGGGGAAATCAATTGAGGTCTTGAGGTACATGCTGATAGCTGATTAGATTGTCCATTCTGTCATTTTCATTATCCTCTTTTCGCTTATCTCAACGATCACGTCCGTTCCTTTCTCTTTGTACTTGAACTTTGTGGTTGAAGAACGCCACGGGTTTAATAAGCAGACGATCGGCCTCTTCTTCGCTGACTTGGTGAAAATGCAACTGGTCATGGGTACCATCATGCTTCCGTTTCTTGCCGTCTTCCTGTGGATTATCCAAATAACCGGTGATAATTTCTATTTCTATGTGTGGGTTATTGTGTAAGTAACTGGACAGAAACGGGGGTAGGATGTTTATGCAAAATCGTATAGTGTTCTTTTCCAACTATTTATCATCACCATCTACCCAACATTCATCCAGCCATTGTTCAACAAATTGACACCATTAGAAGACGGTGAATTGAGAACGCGCATCGAAGAATTAGCCGCGAGTATCAAATTCCCTCTGGCAAAATTATATGTGATTGACGGCAGCAAACGTTCGAGCCATTCCAATGCTTACTTCTACGGATTTGGAAAGAATAAGCAGATTGTTCTGTTTGACACATTGATTGAGAAATGTGAGACGGATTCGATCTGCGCGGTCTTAGGTAACTATGATCAAACCATACATCGATACGTAGCTGACATGCAGTCATTTAGCGCATGAACTTGGTCATTGGTCCATGAGTCACACTATCAAGCTGATGGCTGTCCATCAAATTTACTTGCTCACCATGTTCTGGCTATTCTCGTTCTTCATCCACAACAACCAACTTTACACCAACTTCGGTTTCAGTGTCACACCTACATTGATCGGCTTTATCCTCTTTCAGTTCATCTATGCCCCTGCAGATAGCATCATCAACTTCCTTATCCATGTCTACCAGCGCAAGAATGAATACGAAGCCGGTTAGTCCTTTGTTCTGTGTTTGCATTTGACATTTAAGTATTTTCTGTAGACGCATTTGCCCTGAAGCTTGATTATGCATCTGATTTGCGCAATGCATTGATCAAGTTGAGCGTGGAGAATCGAGGTGGCTTCAACTATGACTCTTGGTACTCGGCCTGGAATCATTCCCACCCAAGTCTGACTGAAAGACTGAAGGCTCTTGGTCAGATGTCTACATCGGATAAATCTGAAGGAAATGAATCGAAGAAAGAGCAGTAGTACCGTGCCTTGTTTCTTTAATAAAGTGGCGTATGCATGATAAAAAAAAAACTAAGCGCAGATAGTCATTTCGGATGGTTCCGATGGAGTGACTTTTAGACGTCATCTTAAAACCCACTAGGTTACGAGGAGATAATGTCATATCCACTTAATATCGTCACTATACATTTGCAACCTGTGACCATTTCAGCGTAAGCCCGAACGATGGTCAACTAAACAGGTGTTAACAGCTTGCTGTACCTACTGTTGGACCATTGAATGCGGCAGTGTGGAAATTAGGGTATGGCCCTTTAACTTATTTGTACTGTGTTACATTGAAAAGAAACATAGTGTGGTCCATTCAAATGCATGTCCCCCCTGCCGTTTTGTTGTGTTCCATTTGCTATGCTACCTTAAAATTTTTTGTGCCAATCTACTTGCACCTATAGCATGCTCTTGACTTTATTGGTCATCGATTGTGCGTGGGACACCTTTGTATGCATCCCTACACCATTACACAAACAAAAGGCATGTTGTACAGAACCTGGGCATCGTAAATTTTTGCTGAAAGATTTGGGCGCATTAATAAGCCTTCCATCGCAATTTATGGTGGATAATTGTGGCGAAAAAGGTGCACAGCATCTTAATGGCTGATACTACCATGCACCATGGAATATTTGCGCGTCTCACTATCAGGGAGGTCTTTTGTGGATAGACATTACTAAAGGAAACTGACAGAAAGGATAGTGCTGTATTTTACTTTTGAGGACTGTCTCTTCGTCGCTAAAAGCCATATTCAACAAAACCCAAGCATAACATTTGTCGCTCATAATTCAGGAATTCGAGCGGGTTTCTACGTTCTCTATATGCCCAGGGGTGTTACATATACGTTGTACATGTGGTAATGCTGGGGTAGTATATAGTTTTGCAGAACATATACCCTAGAAAGGAAACAACAGGCTACGTGGTTTGAAGCAATTCGCTATTCTTCAGCAATGTACATATTGTACAGATTCTAGCTATTCTTTTCCAAAAGTTTCTTTTCTAATTGATATTGCAGTAACATTGTCGATTCGACCAAGCTGGTGAATTTCGATTGAACAATGCTAACAACGTTCACCTTGAAAGTAACGCCATAGTCTGCTTCATCGTGTATTCCATCTTGTATTTATTAAACCAAATCCTTGCTAATTTACAGAATTCAAATTGTTGGTGTCCCCACACGAAGCAAGCTCTTAACAGAACAGGAATCTGTACCTGAAGTAGCTCACAGTCTGATGGAAAAGCTGTCCCAAATCGGGGTTACCAGAAATACATCCCCGACAGTGTGACTTTAAACTTACGACGAAAAATTTCAGAAACTTGTCGACATGTTTAAGCGAGCCCAGAGAGAACTCGCCAAGCAGGCGATTGCTGAAGAAGAGTACGATGTTGCTACCGATTTGAAGGACGAATCTTTGGCTGGTGTCTTCTCGGGATCCGAAGACGAAAGTGGCAGCGATGATGACAGCGATCTCGAGATCAGTGACAGGGACGAAGACAGTGAAGACGAAGACGAGGAAGAAGAGGGCGAGGAAGAGGAAGAAGAAGAAGTCGACGAGCATACCACAAAAGGGGATGATGGAGAATATGCATGCCGAATTTGTCCCCAAAAGGTTTTGAAAACGGAGGAGCAAGTGAACGTACATTTAAAGAGCAAGGTACTCTAAATTAATAGTTAGGCGTAACGCTAACGCGTTTTAGGATCATCGACGACGACTGCGATATTTAATGAAAGAGGGAATGGAGATCGAAGGGATGGCAAAAAAATTGGAAAAGAAGGAAAAAAAAAAGGAAGAGATCAAACAATTACGGCAAACAAAGGCTAAACAGGTAATGAATAATAGAACAAACGAGAAGCTCTCTGACACCTTGCTTAGAGAGCCAAAGAACATCAGAAAGAGCGTAAGAGAAGAAAGTGGGAACGTCAGCAAGCCGTAGAAGCCGAAAAAAAAAAGGCGGCAGAGAAACCAAAAGATGAAGAGAAGCAAAAGGCCAAAATCGTAAAAAAGAAACCCAATGCGCAAGAGAAATCTGCACAGAAGAAAGAATCAAAAAATGTGGCAAGCGCAGATCAGAAGAAAAAAGCTTTGGATAAGAAAAAAGCAGAAAAGAAGCCGTCCAACGAGATCCAAGGACAAAAGCAAAAGAAAAGAGAGCTCGAAACAGGTGCAGTAGATGGCTCAGCAAAGAAGGTATCAAAAAAGAAGAAAACAAAATAAGCGAAAAGGTCTTTACATGTAGTACGAGCTACTGTGTGATAGCAGGGTAGCAAAGCTTATGTAAATTACTTTGAGCCAATCGTTTCGATCATAGAGTCCAGGATAGATCGTACAGACAAACACTTGTATTCTCTATCGTATAAATTTCTACTAGTTGTTCAAGCATATAACTTGCATTATGTATTTTTTATTTATTTATTGCCATGGACACGTTTTTCGCCATTGCCGATTACTCCGTTTGCAAGTAAGCACTTTCTCTCCCCGCTTCCATTCCTCTGCCGTAATCTTGTAATACCAGCGAAAAAAAAAGGGTGAGACGTCTTCGTAGCATATCACAAGAGGCGTAAAGTGAGGCGGAGTCGGGTGTGCTTCATATAGTTAAACAATCGGATCTCGGAGCGTGGCAAAATGAGACGATCTTGCTATCAAAGAAAAAGGATGTGGCAAATGTGATACGTTCCACGCAATAAAACCTTAATTTTGCGTTTGCACGCATGTTGCCAAAAACTACAACCCCGCTATGCAAGACATAGCAAAGACAATGAGCAGGAGAAAGGAAGGGTGGCATGATCATTGCTGCTTTTTTTTTTCGGAAAGTTATCGGCCGGATTCCGGTTGGCTTTCGGGATTTCGTAGAAGTATGAGTCCTATCTAATGTTTTGAGCTATGAGATCACGTAACATATTGACCTGTTCCCGGTACGCCAACATACCAGCATCAAGCATGAAACCATGTAGATCTGACGGGTGTTCACTTTGTCCAGCATGTAGCTATTAATGACACTCAGAACCAGCGGAGAATGAGGTCGTCCTGGGTGGAGTAGGCGGAAAAGATAGTTGTCTAATTCCTTTGTTGCAGTTATTACTTCGTCAAGAAGTGCTACGGGTTATCGAGGCATACCTCATCCGGTTTTTCGGATGTCTTCCATGATCGGACTCAAACTCAAAAGGTAACAGCCTCTCTCTTTTTCTCTTCACAATGACTGAGAATAAAAACGGCGTGACCCAACCAGACCAGACACCACCTGAGAATAAACGGAATTTTCTCTGTCAATCAATTTTTTTTCAGTCCGCCAAGAGCGTTGGCAACGTTCATTTTGGGCCATCCATCAGGCGATAAATTTTGTTTTGAGTTTGTGGAGAGATAATGTGCAAGCATGACTTGATTTGTTATGAGTTTCCCAGCCTATCAGCTCAACGAACCATACGAGGCAAATCACAATGAAGTCGGATCAGATTTCTTTCTTGTGATCTGATTTTTTACTATTTTCACCTCTCCTTCCCGGATTCTATATCATGAGATATTGAAGAAAAATGTGGTATAATAATATTTTTCCTCTTTAGAAATGACGGCCCAACATTATTCCTTATAGTCCATTGTTGTTCATCTTGTCGGGAAAGCGTTACCGGAACCAGACACCCGTGAGTTTCCACTGTAACGCAAAGTGATCTTAATTAGGTAATGGTCCGCCATAGGCTGATTTTTTTTCTTGGACTTTGTTTAGGGCAGATCGCCGAGACACATACAAGTTATGTTCGCCTAATTTTACACATATGAATTAGAGAAAAAAATGTTAGTTTTGCTGTTGTCAGTGGTCTTGTTTCCACCGTTACTAATCATCATGACAACCAACGGATTTCTCCGACCACCGGAATCTCTTTGTCAAAAGGCTGTCGGATCATATAATTTACCGAAGTAAAAAAAAGCCCTGAAAGATAATTATTCATGCAATACGGCTTTTTATTTAAGCTCACAGCGGGTTTCGGACCCACATAAATAACAGACGATTTTTCGCTCTCCTCTTCTCTTTCTCCCATTCACTTTATTCATATACCAACAATGAAAGCAAAAATCAATCTTCATAATTACCACAGCAAAGGCCGAATCGATACTTACCAATTTCGTGCACCTTATACCACACAACGTCCTGTGAATAATAACAAACAAGATACCATACAACGACTGGCAGCTTCTGCCTATGCAGCAAACTACAGTCAAGCGTGCCTTTTGCTTCAGGCTATTCAACTGAATCGCCGCCAACGGCTCTCTCCACAGTGCATTTGTGAGTTTCTTAATTTTATTGTATTTTTTATTTTTTTCCCCTGTCAACTCACGTATTATTTGTTGTAGTGCATCTCGCGACCTATGTCACTCGTGCGTGGGAAGCGGATCCGTCCGAAGCCAAAATTCAAGAATTAGTGAAATTGATGAATAGCCTCCTGGATACTACTGGCCTTCAGGAAAAAGCGCCACTAGATGAGGCATTAAAGCAGTTTTGTCGTAATCAGGCTGCTATTCCCACTGTGTGTCCCAACGTTACACTTCTAGTGGCTATCAGCTACATCGAGCGCTTAAAACAGGTAGGGTATTCTCATATGATTTTTTTGGACCGATCGACTTATCGATTGCAAAATAGAAATATACCAGTATCAAGGGCACACAAGGATGCGGGTACAGGCTCATTATGGTCGCCTATATGATGGCTGCCAAGTCGCTGCAGACTAATCTGCGATCAATCATCAATACCACAGCTCCATCTTATTCGCCACCTCCATCGCCACCTCCACCTCAGCTGTCTCCCCTTAATGCTCGTCTATCTTCCGAGAGATCGACTTTGAACCATAAAATTGTCTTACCATTGCCCGATCCAATTTTACAACCAATTTCACCGCCCACGTCGCCAAAATCACTTTCCGATTATCATTTTTTCCCTGAAAAGAAGAATAATAATAACACGCCACCTACGACACGAAATTATGGGGTGATGCGAATGGAACTCGAATTTTTACATTTCCTTAATTACGATCTGGGGATAAACGATGCTACCCGACTGGTCCGATGGGCCCATCAGTTTGTGGATGAACCTCCCTCGGAAACGTATTCATCCGCAGACGAAGGTGATGACGAAATGGGACACGACGACGACGATGATGACGAAGAAGACAAAGTAAAGCCGAGTAGTGCCTACGCTAAGGCACGAAAAAATCGCGCATGAAACAAATTCTCATTTATTTGTACTTATCAATGTGTACATTCACACGCATATTCACACGAATTTTGCTCTCACTTGTCTAATTTCCCCACTCCATCGCCCTTTTTTTTTCTTTTTCGAAATGCTTCGACATTTTGAGCTCCCCCTTTCTACCACAACCCAAAGCACCCTGGCTATCCGACATGAATGAAGCACTGTAAATAAACCTTTTCTTTCTCCGACCAACTGTATACACGTGTGGTAGTGGGCCGGGTGTGCTGATCCACGAGGTATTATCTTTGTCATAAGAGTGTTTGGATGATGAACCTTTAAAAAAACGGAGTTCTAAGTGGAGTTGCTAGCAGGTGAGTTTTTTTGAACGCCCCTTCAACCAATCCGGCTTTAGCAAATTTCGGAATTGGATGGAATGTTACAAGGACATTTGACCATGTCATCTGAGAAATGAAAATACTTTGCCCCACGGCGGCAGAACTGTGAAAAAAGTAGAGTATCATGCATAGGAATTTCATATCATCATTTCGTCTATTGCGACAGCAGTAATAAGGCATGGACACCGGCGTTTTTGCCGCTCCGAGCAGCAAACAAATGATATAACAAGAGAAACTGGGTTCCTTAATGCATGCAGCTTACTGTTGAGCAAAAACAATCGAGAAATATCACCCTGGCCTGGAAAAAATGGCAGATGGTTTTAATCCTATACGCATGGAACAGACATACCATAACGCTTTTATGCATATATAAGAGACGTGACCCGTTGATTTTACTTAACAAAAACTCTATAGTGTTTTGTCTGGAAACAATTATGGTTATAATGAGAGAGAAACTTTTGCGCTTTCTGGAGGAAGTAGTCGTTAATCAGGCAATATCGGAAAAGGACATAAACGCGATGACACTGTCCACGAGATAAAGATACAAACAACACATCATGTCGCAGCTCTGATGTGTCTACATGCTATCAAACCTTCCAAGAAACTGACAAACGCCACCAACATTCATGTCCTAGGCGTCTAGATTAAGGTTAAGCTCTGTGGTAGATGCCGGCGAGAATGCATTAGCTGTGTGGGGCATTCTCATCATACTGCGCAAGACAGAAATACTAGATAGTTTGCTCTACAAAAGAAACAAAAATCTCTCAGAGATAGAATGCAGCACACGATGCTGTTATTGGGTAAGAACGCATGTGACATGGAGTGGTACAACTTTCTCAAAAACGAAGACTTGTACACGAATTCGCTTCTGGTTCTGCTTCAGTTTAAGATAACTTGATGTCTCACACATATGTACTTTGCGCTGGGATAATAGACGCTTTTACGTTGACCGAGCGGGATGTGATAGGCGTTTTAAGGGGGAGACTGAGTTCTTCTTTTAATACATTTTATTCACCATTTCTATCAATCCGATGTACGTAGACACAGAAGGGATACAAAGATTATCTAATCGTATGGCTTCAGTGTACTAGAGCATGAATTCAGGAGGATCTACGTAAATGCAATGCTTTCAATAAAGGTAATATTTACGACAACAGATATCGGCCATTAACATCACATCTTATTAAGTTGCTAAATCTTTGAATTGACGCATGTATGAATTGAACACGTTACGAAGTAATATTTCATGTAATCATCGGCTGATGAGATTGTACTAGTAATGGTTCCTTCGGTTTCACATCAGATTAGAGGTTCCTATGCGGGCAATTACCAACATTCCTTGACTATCCCAATTGCAACATGTATATCCCGCCATGAAAGACACACATAATGAATTGCAACACTGCAGATTTCATGATACGTAAAGCTCTTCATTTCATCCTTAATGTGACGACGTACTGTACGAGTCCTCGTCAACCGATAAAAAAAAACACATGTTTTGGGTTATCTGTACTTACTCGGAGGAATTATTCGTCGGATTCGTAGGATATCTGACGCCAAGCTGTCGGAATCGCCGGAATAGTCGTAAGTCTTAGGACGTCCGACGATTTTTCGTCTCGTCGGATTTCCGGCGAAGCAGACGATTCCGACGAAGAATT
The DNA here is from genome assembly GCA_000697055.1 of Saksenaea vasiformis B4078. Taxonomy (NCBI): domain Eukaryota; kingdom Fungi; phylum Mucoromycota; class Mucoromycetes; order Mucorales; family Saksenaeaceae; genus Saksenaea; species Saksenaea vasiformis. The sequence goes on along the minus strand of JNDT01001586.1, from coordinate 3,303 downwards.
TCCCACAGCGGTACTTTTTCGCCAAGGAAACTAATACTGCTGATAGTGTTGCCCACGCTTGTCCTTACTCCGTAGTTGTGGGCGCTCACCGGTTCTTGATTTCACGCTTGCCTCGCTGGAAACTACAGACGGATGTCTGAGGACGTCAAAGTACTGGACTTGACAAACTGCTGTTCTCCGGATGTAACTCAGAATATAACATTTTTGTTGCACAGCTATTGAGGTTATGCTTTGTGGTGTGCTCTACTACGTAGTCTCTACTATGTAGTGACTTCTTTGCGTTGGGACGCTTCCGAAAGAATATATCCGCCGACTGAGAAACGGAACATGAACGCTGTTGGGTAATGAAAATGCCATTGCGCAATAAAAATACCATATGCCGTCATAGGGTCTAAAGGGGATATTTTGCAAGCTTTTCGATGATAATTCTTGCGCCATATACGACCTTCTTTTTTTTCGCTTACGGTTTCGAATACGTTTTCTTCCGGCTTTTAGCTCCATAATTGCAGGGATTAGTATCTCCTATACTGTCAGAGGCGCCTGCTGTGTGTTATTCAACTCTTTCAGGAACTGTACTTGTAGGGGTCCGCATGAATTTTTATCTTTCCGTTATTAGCAGCACACTTACTTACATTATAAACTCCGTAGTTGGTATCCGCAAACACAATAATCTCTTATCGTCACTTTACACCAACAGATTCTTGATAGTTAAGCCCTTTATGCAATCACAGAAAGTACTGTTTATCTCATGACACTGGTGCAGTAAGTGTTGGTTCATTTGGCTGAGGTTTTATCTTTTCAATATCAATCAAAGATCGCTGCGTCTATTCTTGCTAATCAAGCTTATCGCGTCTTAACCATATACGCCTCAGACGAAACAGGTATATTTTTTTTTCGAAGAGAGTCATGTCGACCTACTATGTTGTGCACACGCAGAAATTTGCAAAAGTGTTCATGATTGGGTCCAAACTAAGCGTTCTACTATTTTTGGACAAGCTCAGAAACTCTGGGCGTACCTTTTTGCGCCGAAAAATCCGACCCAGGCCTTATAAGCAACCTATCGGCTTCAAGCTTTGGCGAAGGTTTGACAACAAAAGGCAATCTAGACATGTGTTCTCCCACACCGCTGAGATCCTTAGCGGAGAAGGGTACCGATCCATCCGAGCAAAGAAGGGAGAAAAAAGCCCAGTTTATTTCTCGATGTGTCAGCTAGGTTTTCTTTTCTGACTACTTCTGCAACCAAAACGTGATCATTTGGACATGAGAACGGTGTGATCCTTTTCGGTAATAAAGATTCCGGCTCGGAAAATATTGCTGCCTGGATGGATACACCCATCTGATCAGGTAAGTTCACCCCGGCATTACTCGTCTTACTGCGAAGCCATATTTGCTTGTTTAAGTGATGAAAGGCCGAACTGTGCACAAAGTGATTACTCATGTCGTGTGGCGTCATATTCCTTTCTGATAAGAATAACATCAACTGGAAGTGTGTTATTTCTGATACATCATTGTTATTCAACAAAGTGGTTTCTCTTCGATCCTCAACGTAAAGGCAGTCCGCAGGAAAACACATGCCTAATCGGCGCACGAGGCTACAACGATCGATTTGCACAGCCAGACCATCTTATTTGGATAGGGACAGATTCTGAGATGTGAAGCAGTCGGCTGCCAGAGAAAGATTTTCATTTGGTGTTAGTGTGTTGAATGTGAAGAAATGCTTATTGATACTGGACTGCTCCTGTTATGTTGTGGTGAGCGCCGGTACCCATGTCTCTATGGGATGCAGCCCTTAAACGAATCATGAGGCCGCGGAGTGAGCAGATACATGGCTTGAGCCAAGTTATGCTGTGAGACAATGCATCAAGATTACAGACAATCCTATACTACCGCGTTATGCGCACATTGGCACATCATGAAACATAAGACTGGTTGAAATACCCAAAAGCTTTCGTAGTCGCCTAACTTTAAGCTGTCACACGTTTCAGTCATACTGTTTGTCACCATTCGTTTTTATCAAATGTGGAGTTTAACCTAGTGAGCAGTCCAAAAGTTTCTTCAGTTCTGTGGATGCAGGTTTTATCCATAAGGCGATGACCATTATCCATCGATGTGTCCCATATCATTTGTGTCATACGCTTAGCATAACCTCCTCACTTTCTGCTCCTAAGCTGCACCTTATCAGACAAGTGGTAGAGACCGGACTACATATTCATGTTAACATAGAAAGCAGATTCATCGGAGGAGGCGCAGTTGGTTTTGAAATTCTCCCATTTCACTACTCACTCATGGCCCTATTGGATTTTATCTCCATTGCCCTGTGTACAGGATGGAACTGTGCCTTTTAAATGACGGGTTTCACTGTATTTTCATGAAGTCATAAGAAGTTTGCTTGGAAAGATCATTTCCCTCGGATTTCTGAGTTTGTCCTCCATCCGCTGTTCTAGGATAGCAGAAAGACACTTGTCGATCTAAAATTGCCTTATACTCCTTACTGAGGGGTTTCTGACTTGTTCGCGGTCTAAGCAGAGCGTGTACACCCTATTATTAAATGGTTTCTCAATGCAAGCCTTTGTGTCCTTTCTCCAGCTTCAGCATTATATTTCATTCATAGTTGCTGCCACGAAGTGTATCAGGTTAGACTCTGTTTGAGCCGTTCCGAGGGTATATTTCTCTTGTCAATGACACGGTTCATGGGCTCAGACTTGCGATGTTTATCGACGATGATCTTTTGGCCATGTCCGGAGAAACGCTGAACAACTAATTCGCAGTGTGAAACACCAAATGTGTGTGGTATAAGAAAAGAATGCTGGAGCTGGAGGAACACTCTTCTATGTTCTTGGGTATGTGAAATCTATTTTAGGGGAAATGCAACATTTACGTTGGGGTGAATGCGATATCAAATTTCCACTGGAATTCGTTTCCAGAAAGAAAGTGAATTGTGCGCGTGTAGTGTTATGGTAACCGTACGCGTTTATAAGCTCAGATGCTCATATCTTATGTAGTGATCGCCGCTGGCAACGTATTCAGAAACAGTATTCTGTTGCACCTTACCCTAGAAACTTGCCTGCTTGTGTTACTAAGCTGTGGAGTTGACTTTTGCCAGAAGCGATTCTGGTCTCCACTTTCGCTTGTTTCCTCCGACATAATTTCTGGCATCCTCACCTGACCCTAGCTTTCTGGAACTTAACCAGCACTATCGTCGGGAAACTGACTTGATAATTTAACGTCGACTAGTCCCTGGACGCGCATTTCTCGCCTGGATACCAACTCGAAACGGATGACATTTCACCAAAAAAAAAAAAA
>JNDT01001585.1:0-16565 GCA_000697055.1 Saksenaea vasiformis B4078 | reverse complement strand
TTTTATCATTATTATTATTGTTATTACCTCGTGTGATTCGTCGGCGAAGTCCAATTTTCTCTTTGAACCCTCTGCAGGACATTTAGAAACCACGTGAGCAAAAATTATGCTAACTTACGGCTATTGTACTGAGATGCCATCGTGAATAGAGAAGGAGTAGAGGAAGGAAGGAAAAGAGAAGTCGGGGAATAGGCTGGTTGTTCATTACCCTTTATATAAAGATTTTTTTTTTTTTTTGCTGTGCCGAAGCAGTTCAATGACCACACAGTCACCCTTTTTCTCAACCCCCTAAAAAAAGCCGGTAAGCATCTTTGCCAATCACGGCCATAAACTTCGTTTCGGACGAAAAAGGCTTAATCTCAGCGCGATTTCAAAAGCAGGCAAAGACAATTACGACTCCTTCTGATTGGATAAACCCAGATCGTACACGTCACTGCCCTTTCAGTACAGTCCTTCTACCGCGGCCCGGACTTTGTATTACATCTACTGGATCGGGGCGCCTGGCATTTGCAAAAAGGATCGACAAGTCTCCATTATGATTGGATGCACCGAAAATAACCCATTTCTATTTCCACGCATAGACTTGTTGTGCTGCTCCCTTTTTTTTCAAAAGATCTTTCGATAAATGATGGAAAACCCACAAAGGTCAACGTTGAAAGTCCAAGTTCCCTTTCCCAGTTATCATGAATAATAATATAAAACCTCCCTTCGTTTCTTTAGTTCAGTTCAAAGACATATTGCGATACATGGGACGTCATGAAACTTTAGACCTATTGCTTTGTCTTATTCATTAGCATCTACAGTCACTATCTATACAAACATAATCTCTATGATCCCGAACATGTTGGTTACAGATGGCATTCCTGGTGCAACCACCGTTAAGAGTTGCATGAAAGCATTTAATGGAGCTGTAGGAGATAATAAATCTTTTCCCCTATTTCTATTGTTTAATCATGTTCGTTTCTAGCACAGTCAAAGGGTGAGACCTGCAGCATAGATCTCGGTTAATGTGGTCGAACTACTTGAGCTATGTGGATCGTACTCAGCACAGAACAGAAACAACGAAAGTGTCTTTGCAAAATAGGTGATAGCATGACCGCTAGGAGTTGCGACTTCCTATAAAATGAACAAATGAGCGAATATAACGTAAGTAACGCAGCACAAGACAGGGCAGTCCACGACAAGTGATGTTGATAACCTGTCCGACAATGTGACGTTTCCTATGATGGCTATGGAGTTCAACTATGAATTATGGCCTGCAGGCACGGGAGAAGTTATTGCAATTTGAATTTCTTTATCTGGCTGATGAAAGAGCGACGCCCAACGTGACGCCAAAATTTGAAATGAAGTACCCTTAGCACTGATGGAAGAAAGACTAATAGCTGCACAATAATACGATCGCTGTCCTGCAGTAGTTGCGTTCTACCGTAGAGTGGGATATATTGCGCTCGACTTAGGCCTTCTAAAGGAGGTCATACAGCATACCGTTTATCGAACTGGCAGCATATAGAATTGTGATATATTACATGACAAGTACTGCATCTTTTAGAGTACACGTTGATATCATTCTCAATAACCGCTGACAAGTCAAAAATTTAGATAGTGTGGACGGTGTTCATTGCATGACAACGATAAGTATAAAGCAGACTATTGGCACTGAAGTGGGTACTCGTAGCCGCAAGAGGTGATATATCCTTGGCCAGAAGCTACCAGAAGGAGTCGTGATCGTTCACTGCTCTTTCAGGTTGAAGTGATGGAATCTGGCGATTGTGTGGGAAACAGCGATGTACGGCTCAACATATATGGAAGTAGATGAGGGATTGAATGAACGTCGGTGAACATCGCATCCTCATGTACACGATGTAAATGAAGTTGGCCATTACGTTTCACGATTCAGCGACATAAGATCTTTGAGCAAAGAAAAAGTAGAACTAAAGCGAGACGGTGATATACGCAGCGCAGCCCTGGAAGATCGTTCCTCTACAGTCCCAATGAAATGAATCGCTTGTTATGCTGCAAGCATTAACGGTGTCAGTTTCCACTGTTGATGAAATGGTTCCCACCCATCGACTAAATCAATATCTTAAGAAGCATTCATTAACCGAATATGATTACATAACAAGATTTTGGGGAATGCCGTCGAGGAGCTCCTTTGACTGTCCAGTCTGCAATTTCGATGGATACACTGTTACTCACGATACAAGGGCGTCAATATATTTTATCTAGGGGCGAATGTGTGCCTCCTCACACGGCAGTCGCCAAGTTGAATACGACAAGTGCTAAGCATTTGCGCCATGTCCAAACTGTTGAGGCCAAATCGAGTACAACATCTCATGTTACCTGTTTCACAACACCAGCACATTTTGATTCGACTTTATTCAGCCAATTACGACAGATCGCTTTCTCGATCATTAGCTGCACATCCGTTGCCTAACACCGTGTCCATAGCATAGCAGTAGCGATCAGCAGCTGCTACTATGACGACTTGGACCTCGGGTCTGACCGTACCCGTAAAACAAGCGAAGACTCCCTGCAAGTCCAGGGTTGTAATAGTCCTAATCGTCAACAACTTGGTCTACACATCCATTCGTTTTACAAGAAATAGATGTCTCTAGATAGGGCAATACCTGGTCCAATTACCAACAAGCTTAATATCCCTCCAGCAAAATGCTTACAATAACTTCTTAAAACACAGTACTTACTTGCCACGCTCTTGGGCGTTTTGAAGATGCTTTTCAGCCCCTTTCTCTAATGAGCACTCGAGAATAAATAAGTTGAAATAGAGGAAGAACTATTACACATCCGTTTGCATAAAGTTCACTGTGAAAAAATAGGATAGCCGCTTCCAGTATCTTTGAAAAAGGTCTACGGAAATGTCCGCCAGGCTTGCATCTGCTGCCTTACAATTCTTGAAGGATTGTAAGGTATCCAGTTCCTTTGTGGTTTGTCTCCCATCGTGAAGCACCCTGCAAATAAACCGCAAAACCAGCCATTCGCAAGCTTATGCATTGTTGAAGAGAATCGTTTGTACATTTTAACTGATTTGCAGCGTTGACGAACTCGAGCTGAGTTAGTGGGAAATCTCAGCCAGTACACACAGCTCCACCGCGATCTCTGTACTGTGACCAATCAGTGATGCAGCACTTATTACAAATTTTAGACAAGTCCATTCTCAATTGCCGGTTGAGCGGGAACAAATCGAAGAATTATGGCCTTTGAATAAGATCCTTCGCCAAGAGTACCGTTGGTAGCAGACAGAACGGCTACGCCGATGTGACAGTGTTGTACTGTCTGCACCACCTGAGATTGTTTACAAATCACTGTATTTGGTAAAGACGAAGCCACTTCCACAATCGTTTCAAGTAGAAGCAAAGAGCCGTATCTGCCAAGGCGTTGCCGCGGATAATAACACCAACGTCGCAACGATTTCTCAAAGCGATCACAAAACCGGTGTACCGGTTGCTACTGTTCAATTTTCCGAAGTCTCTGTGCTACGTTGTGAGTGTATTAGTACAAGCACGCACACATCCCTTAATTTTATTTACGATAAACTACTCCGATGTTTTGGCGGAAGTGAAATAGTTTATGCTTGGCTGGGAAAGCTATGCATTGGATAGCAGTTTACGAACTTCTTCTTATCCAATATCAGTCGGTGTTAACCGTACTATTGTAGCAAATATATGTGTATTAGGGAAGTATCGGCATTTTGAGTACAGTTAAGTGTAAGACGCTGTAGTAAACAAATAAGGGAGAAATTCACACAAACGTCATGGCAGTGTGACAACAGCTGGTCACAGCGCAGTTGGTGTCGACCTGAATGCACAGAATCCGCTTTAAGGCGGATGTAGCGAACATTGAAGCCGAAGGGACTACCGAAAAAGATTACTGCCGACGGTGAATATCGTGGCTAAGTAAAAATCTCTATCCTGGCTTTCCCATACGAGACCTTTTCTTGTTTGCCATAGATGGCTTATGATGATAATGATAATGGTGATGATGACGCTAAGGTTCTTTGACTTAATGCTTTTCAGATGTCGTAGACGCCATTGGTCTATGCCTTGTGGATAAAAAAAATCAGAATGATTGCCAGAGCATTCTGCATGCTTTTGGTTGCAACAGACCTGTTTGCTTGGGTGGATGTCTTGTGATATTTATCTCAATATTCCATTAACAGACTACGATGAGTTAACTTCCAAGTTTAGTCTGTGTCAAAACGAAATTGAGACGATGCGTTCATTGTCGAGGATGTGCATGATGTCCTTGTTAATGGCGATGTTTCTGTTCTCAAGGGACGGGAAACATCCACCGTAGTGACTATAATGATCCCGCGATATTCCATGTGTAGTCTCGGGTCTGATCATCTTACTCATATACCACTGCCCAGCGGACGTGTTTACCTCCTTTACCTTTACTGTTGTCTTACTTTGCCGTGTAAATGAGGCTACAGTGCTATTATCTGTCACGCTCATCATGATGATAATTGTACCTAGAAATAGCCTCTTGGTATTTCACTTTATAAGCACTCATGTTAGAAACTAGCTGGAGCTATCTTTCTGTATATAATGACTACTATAAGATTCTACAAAAGGAGATATTCATTTTCGGCGTTAGAGGACATATGCCGGTCCGGACTTTTGTATCACCATCGAATGGATCGGGCGCCTCCCATTGTAAAAAGGATCGGCAAGGTTCTATTATGATTGGACAACCTAGAAATAAAATACTCAATTTTGCGTTTGGATCTATTCCGTTGCTGCTGCTTCTTTTCCAAAATACGATGCAACAACCGCTCCTATCGAACGATGACTGGAGTGAACACACTGAAGAAGTTCCCTCAAATAACGTAGGCAAAACCCAAAGACAACCACGTAGCTTATCAGCAACCGAAAGTTTCAACGTCGGAAACCACTTTTAATAGTTCTTGCCGGTTTTCTGACGCTACTTGGGGTGGCCGTCGCAACCTTGACGACTGTATTCACCACGGTGGAAGAGAAGGGTAAATCAAGTTTCACTTTATTTGTGGTTAAACCCGTTTTCACTCTCAGAGACTCAAAACGACGTTCGGAACGTCATCATGATGATCAGTGATGGTTTGGGACCAGCCTCTGTCTCATTTGCCAGGACATACAGTCAATATTTGTACAAACATCCCTATGATTATGTGCTGCCTCTGGATTCAATACACATAGGCCAATCACGAACAAGAAGCTCGTCCACGTTGGTTACCGATAGCGCTGCTGGTGCGACTGCGTTCAGTTGCGGGTTGAAAACGTATAATGGAGCCGTAGGAGGTAATGATCTCTCCCTATTTACTATCGCCTAATCATTTGCAGTGGACCCAAAGGGCCAGCCTTGCGGCACTGTTCTCGAATCAGCCAAAAGACATCATGGTATGAAGACGGGCCTGGTCGCCACGTCACGTATCACACATGCCACCCCAGCATCATTTTCAGCACACGTACGCGATCGCAATAACGAAGACGCTATCGCTGTGCAGCAGATAGGCGATAACCCGCTAGGTCGGAGTCTCGACCTCATGTTTGGCGGCGGGTCTTGCCATTTCCTACCCAAACCAGACGGTGGATGCCGAAGGGACCAGCGTAACCTGTTAGAAGAGGCACACACAAAACATGGATGGACGGTTTTCCGTAATCGTAGCGATTTTGACCGCCTTTCCGACAATGTAACGTTTCCTGTAATGAGCCTATTTAGTCCAAGTGTAAGCAAGATCCTGCAGGTACAGGGAGGTGATTTATTACAGATTTGCCAAATAGCATATGGACTATGAGATCGACAGAGCTGCAGAGAGCCAACCAAGTTTGACGGAGATGTCATCGAAAGCACTTCAATTACTCTCAACAGCAACGCAAAATGAAGACAAAGGTTTTTTCTTGATGATTGAAGGCAGTCGTATTGATATGGCAGCGCACTCGTACGGACTTCTGCGTTTCTATGTTTCTTTTTTCTTACTAACCGCACGAATTAGGAATGATGCAGCTGCTCATCTACATGACATTCTGGAATATCAGAATACAATTGCGCTTGTGAAGGAATTTGTGGATAACCACCCTGACACAATTATGATTTCTACGAGTGATCATGAAACGGGTGGACTATCCTTGGCTCGCCAGGTCTCCAAAACCTATCCGAAATATCTATGGTATGCCCAGCAAAGAGATACAGTCATTCACTTACATTATTTACGGCGCAGGTATCCCGATGTCTTGGCTAAAGTGAAGCAATCCACAGTTGGTCTGGCCACTCATATTCTGGGAAGCAAGGTTCCGAGTACTGAGTTCGCGTCCTTAATAAAAAACCAACTAGGGATTGAGGATGCAACTACAGCAGAAATCAACAAACTGGCTGGCATTAAGTCTGCCAAAAGATTGGATCAGTTCCTGGCAGAGATGGTGTCACTTCGAGCGCAGTTAGGCGTAAGATAACGTTACAAAAAGGAAAAAAAAAGGGTATTTACTTCTGTCTCAGTGGGCGACACATGGTCACAGCGGCGTCGACGTCAATCTCTATGCCTATGGAAAGGGCGTTGAACCCCTTCGAGGCAATCACGAAAATATTGAGATTGGCCACTTTATTGAGAAAGTGTTGGGGTTGAATGTGAACGACATAACGATCGAATTGAACAAGTAAGTTTGGACAAACTCACACCGTTTACTTACAATAAGCTCTTAGGAATAATCCTAATTTCCACCTCACGATACTTTCAGAAGAAGATAAACTGCAATACAATGATGTCTTGGATGAGTACCATCACGATCCATCCAAGCTGCATCACCCGAGCTACGAGTGATGCGTTTATGTATATATATAGAGAAATAAAATCTGCTAATTAATTCCACGCTATTGCATGAATGATTCTTCATGAAATTGCAACGTAATCAGCCTGAGTTCATAAATGAAATGACATACATTACTCTTTATGAGACTTCACTTCGGACACCCAAATCGTATTCTGAAGTTCCAGAGAAGCATATCGTAATTACCCTACAGATATCCTTGCTCGTCATTTACATGCTGCCTACGCAAGACAGTGTCGTTAAAGAATACAATCGAAGTGTATCCTTTGAATTTACACTGCGAGGAAAAAAATGTGCATGCAATTTAACAAACTCCGCACAACCAGATTAAGTATCAACATCTGAACAATGTGTACTCTCGACACTCTCTTAGTTATATAGCAAAAGCAATAATATGGGCAGAAAGTATTGTACATGATGTTTATTAATTTCGATTTTGGGAGCATTTCAGCAACGAGTATGCCCTCCACAAGCTTCGATAACTGCCTTGCACCTATCGGGCATCGATGCAATTAAGTTATCACAAACACTTTGTGGGATGGCTTCCCATTCTTCCAACAGAGCGGCTTCCAGCTGCTCTGGTTTATGGATTAAGTGTCTCCGCTTTGCCAGACGGCGCGCCAGCTCGTCCCAGAGGTGCTCGATAGGATTTAGATTGGGACTTTGTGCAGGCCAGTCTGGCAAAACGGAGACACGATTCCTCGACTTCCATTTCTTTGTCTTCTTGCTCGTGTGGCAAGGAGCGTTATCCTCCTGGAAGATATAACCTCCGCGCTTGTTATTCCTGAGGTATGGCAGCAGGTTCTTCTTCAGGATGTTAGTGTATGTCTCGCTGTTGACCCTGCCCTCTACTACTTGGATAGTGCCAACTCCGCTTGCATCAAAGCAGGCCCATACCATCACCGAGCCTCCTCCGTATTTCGTCGTTTCTTTTATGTACTGTTCCATAAGTCCCTCTCCATCCTTCCGAAGGACGCGTTCTTTGCCATCGTTACCGATGACAAGGAATCTGGACTCATCAGACCAGATTACCTTATCCCATTGCTCCTTTGTCCAATGGACGTGATCCTTTGCCTAAGCCAGTCGTTTCTCCTTATGCTTATCGGTCAGCTTGGGTCTACGGACAGGACATCGCGAAGAGAAGCCAAGATCGTGTACCGCTTTGGCAAATGTTCTCAATGACACCTTCATCAGGGTGTCGGAGGATATGGCGCCATGGACCTTCAGGGGCATTCGAGGATCGCGCCGAATATCTCGCTGAATAACTCTACATGACCGTTTGGAAATCTTTTTTGGTCTACCTGTTCTCGGCTTTGATACTGCAGAACCAGACTTTCTCACGTTTTCTACAATGCGTTGAACGGTTGCTCGACTGAGTCCCTTGGCCTTTGCAATCGCGCCATACGACATTCCTGCTTGGTTCATTCCATAAATCGCGGCGCGTTCTTCTGGCGAAAACTCGGTATTAGGTTTGCGTGTATTGTTTGAAATATCTGTAAGCGACATATAGAACTTTTTTATAATAATAAGAGGGAAAAAAGTACAAAAACTTTTGAGATATTAAGCTACAGATTGCGGAGTTTATTCAATTGCATGCACATTTTTTTTCCTCGCAGTGTATGCGTCGTTAAAGGAAAGAAATGGCTCCCTAAACACTCATCACGCCCTGAAACCATGTTTTTGACGTTGGATAAAGAAGTTTGTCACTGACGCATGATACGGACATGATATGAATACATGCAAATCCACTCTCGTTAAACACGTCAAAATGATATGAGTGAGAGATAAATCTACCGTATTGACTGGTCGATGACACGGTTTCATTGATGACCGACCGATCGCATAAGCGGAGTTCAAGCGTCGCGAACAGCAAGTGCCATTTCCTTCTGTTTTCTCGATGGATCAAGAGACAGCGAATGCTCTATTTGACAAAGGCGCATGTCTTCTTTTCCTGAATGCTCCACCTAATCTCGAATTTGGCATCGATTACAATGCTTGGACAATAGGTCCATTGTTTAAAGGCGTCAAACTCATTCCACCGGGACTTCACTTTGTCTATTTCTCGTAGATCGTACTTGTCGATTTGTGAATCAGTGCACTAATGAATACATTTGCAGTGCTACAAGCAAAGAGGGAATGCAAGGAATAAGAACTGGTTTCTTCAAGTACTTCGAAGCGAAAGAGGCAGGTTTCAATATGGTTTCCCTCTTCTCACTAAGCATTCGTCTATCTAGGTGACTGTCCGAGAATGGAATCCGCAGACAGAGGACCTGCGAGACGAGACAGAGTTGGATCCTGATCAAGTGGAACGTTATCGAATAAGTTCGGTGGATTGCACACGTAGGACGACGCCAACTGATTTCATTTATACCAGATATTCGTGATTTTGACCGCAACATGGGGCCTTATCCTTTCGTACCAGCAACATACTACGAACGCTGGAAAAAGCTGACAAATCACATTACGCCCGGCACTGTCAAACGCATACTTCCCAACAATGGACGCGTTTCTCACTTGCCGTCGAAATCCATGGATGAAGATGTGCTCTCGGTGAAAGATAAACGCGCTGGACGTCAAGTTGAAAAAGAGGAAGGCATGGAATTCACACCATTTGATCTGCGGCAATCATTCCCAAAGGGAGCAACGGGACAGGAAATCACACGATGGAGCTTGGACAAGTCATGGCTGGCGAAAGATCTCCTCACACGCGTCTACCGCGGTGGTACGTTGCAGAAGAGCATGATTCCTAGTTAACCTAATTCCGGTAGATCATGAACTACTTCTGGGGGAACTGCAATTAGCCTTTGTATGTCTGCTAATGGCTCAGAATTTCTCGGGATTCAACCAATGGAAGCAATTAGTAAATTTGTTATGCTCCAGTCCATCATTAACAGAGGAAAATCCCGTCTTATTCATCGATTTCATTGGTACTTTTTTTTTTTTTTGCAAAGGGTCGGTACTAAAATATTATGCTAATAGATACACTGGAGTGTCAGCTTGACGAATGTCCTGATGACTTCTACCATGATATTTTGACAGAAAACAATTTCCTTGAAACAATGCTCAAGGTACAAACCATATGGTTCAAAGAACACAACTAATGGCATGAAATTCGTTTTTAGTCCTTGTATAAAAATATTCCAGAGACGGAGATCTCACTAATGACACGATTCAGAGAACTGAAGATTTTCCTTCAAACACGGTTTAAATGGTGTATTCCCGAGTACGATGACGAGGAAGAGGACGAAGAAGACGCGCCTTTGGTGGTGGAGACGGATTGATAGTTTGTATTTTAAAGAGCAGTAAGCAACGTTAGAAAACATATTGCAAAGAAAAAAAAACCAAAGTAAATTCTATGCAACGCTATGGTTGTGATGTTCATCTTCTAAAGCCGAACTCGCTTTATGGGTTACGCATTTTGCTTCAAATGCTGTCCTCCATTTCTCGCCGAAACACATGCATAGAACAAGAAACGAGATATTGGCTACATTTACAGCTGCCAAAATAGAGTAAAGTACACCTGGTCCTAGTGTTTGCAGCGCGTTGCTCGATACAGCGGCGGTGACTGCACCAAATATACTTCGCACACAATTGGTAATACCCACCGCAGTAGCAGAGTAGCCTGTCAATAATGGGTGTGAGTGAGTGAAAAGAAAGGGGAAAGGGGGGAGGGAGAGGAGAATGTCACATTTGAGCTTGCCTGGTTTGGAATCTACAAGATACACTGAGGTTGGTGTGAATGCCCACATTTGCCCAAGAGCATCTAAGGAAAATTAGAAGTATTATGTAAATCTTCTATGACGAGAGCAAAGGACCTACAAATAAACAGGCCAATCAGTGGTCCATAGACTTCAATTTTCTCCTGGGTTGTCCATCCATAAATTAAGAATCCAATCGGAATAAAGACGAAGGAAGGAAAAGCTGATCGTAGTCTCATTTCAGGAGCTGCATTCGCCCTGTTTGCACGTAATTTCCGTAAAACGCAATCGGAATGCCAGCCACTCAGCAGAGATCCAATCATTAGGCCTATACCAAATCCGAGATAGCATAGACCAACTTGCCATTCATTATAGCGGTACAGGATCTGGAATGTATATGTGATCGTGGGATTCTAGGCCGGGTAAGCGTTTGTCCTCCACCGAAAAGGCATCACAAGTCCTACCAGCAGATAAAGACACCCAAAGATCACGGAATTGTGCAACGTGATCAGCACGACGGTGGGATCTCTTAGCATCTGAACCAATGGACGAAAGTTACTATCTAGCTTTTGCAACGTCGATCTACTGTCCGAGCCCCATCTTTTCTCCTTTCGTAATGTTTCAGGAAGAAATAATGTCGCAAGGGCAAGTAAAGTGCCGCCTGTAAGATGTTTTAATGAAAGTTAGATTTTGGCAGCGGCAATATACGTTCCCCAGCGCCGCCATAAAATAAAATGTCGCCTTCCATCCAAAATACTGGCAAAGGAACCCTAATATACAATAAATCACTTGATTCCAATGGAAAGAAAGAGTATGTACCTCCGATGGTAGGTCCTGTGAAACGCGATGAGAATAGCGTACTATGTTCCTTTCTTACCAAGTACAGGTCCGACTAGAGGTCCTATATAGAAGAGACCGTAGGCCACTCCACGTCGTTCTACCTCAATCATATCGGCAATGACACCCGCTCCTATAAGTTATGGGATATTAGACAGATTTTCATTCTTCCATCTTTTTCTACCGAGCGTCAGACCAGCATTCGCGCCACACGATTGAACTGCGCGGAAAACGATAAGCATTCCGACATTTGTTGAGTACACAGAAATGATTGATGCAGCAATCCCTATGGTGAGGCTAAGCAAGTACATTCGTTTACGCCCGTACTGGTCGCTCAAAGTAGCCCAGAATAGTGGCTTGAAGATGGACAGGTAAGAAAGCGGGCACCAGGCACTACTGACTACTCACCGCTGTACCCATAAAGACGACAAAGGCAGACACGGTGCCGTTGACGGCATCGCGTGATGTGTGTAGGTCGCGAACAATACTGAGAAGAGCAGGTAAATAGATCATACTTCCCAAGGGGCCGTATACGCCGATCAAGGCAACAAGGAGAATCACGATGTTTTTTCGACTGCTTGGAAGATCTCGAGGATCATCCTCCGAATAAATATCCCCGACAACGTGGTTGATCCATGCAGCTATTCCTCTGCTTTGACAGCGATGGATTGCATCACTGTTGTTAATCTCTGATGGCTTCAAATCCATTTGACGCTCGTCAAAGGGAAACAATGAACGGAAAGAATGAAAGAAAGCTTATCTAGGTATGGCTTGTCGATTAGATTTTATGTGAATAGACCATGTATACATGGCAACGTGAAGGTCAGCCGACCTTTTTTTATTGCACATATTTTTATCGGTTACTCTCTCTCAGTTGTCACCACATCCGTGTCAGTATGGATCATTGCATGACATCAATAGTTGGGGCGCGGTTTTGCGACAGGAATAGGGGTGTTGCCTATGCAAGAATTCCAATTGAAAAGATGGCACTAAAGAGGAGAAAGTTGATACACAAGGATAAAAGTTTAATAGAGAAAGCCTGTCGTTTCGCAACAAAAAAGCAATTTGCGAACTTGTCTCTCGGAGAAAAAATCCGCCGTTCACATGGCGGAAGACCACCTGTGTTTCAAACAGGACGACAAGTGAGGCATAGAAAATAATTCGTTTTAACCTTCGCATACACGAATAGCATGAAAATACGTCTAAAAATCGGATCAACGCCAAGGCCAATTCGCTTGGTTAGTTCTCGTGAAGTTATGGTGCGATTACATATCATAGAGATGACGTTCTTTTTGTTTCAGTACGCGTTGTACCACTATCCGTGCGCAAGAATGTGACATGAGTTAGGTCGCTTGACGGTGTCCTATCGCATTAGCAAGCCTACACGTGTTTCGTCCGGCGACAGGAGTTATGCATTGAGGTCGATCGTTTCCATTGGCACGAGTTGACATAGCCAATAAGCACTCAATCCATCCATGTATTCTATCTCGTTTCACATCTAGTAATTTTATTTTGGGATGAAAAGCTTTAAACGGGGACATTAAGAAGCAAGTTTCCCTGGCCCTCTCGGTTGCTGGGCAAGTAGGTAACGTTGCGGGAGTTGGACAGAGTCTGAGCAATATCCTTTGATGCTTCGATCTTTCTGAAGGCAACCAGACTGTTTATGCACAAAGCAGAGACGTTACTAACCGGCAATGTCGCGTCTCTCTCATGTACTTACCCTTCACCAGCCTTCTCGAGAGACTTGGAAATCATCTCAGCAGCCTGGGCATCACCCTCAGCGCGAATAATAGCGGCCTGCTTCTCCTGTTCTGCACGTTCGACAATGAACTTGGCACGTTCGGCTTCCTGCTGAGCGATCTGCTTCTGTTCGACGGCGTTGGTGAACTCCTTACCGAAGGTCATGTGGGTCTAATAAAGCTCCTCAGCTATCATCGTCGCGTTTCCTCTATCACTTACAATCGAGACATCCTCCAAAGAAATTCTGAATTCTCTGGCACGCTTGTACAATTCCTCACGGATCTTTGCCGAGACGACCTCACGCTGGGTAATCAATTCGCTGGCGTCGAACTGGGCCACAATAGCCTTCAAGACTTCGTTACCAATGGAAGGAAGAACTCTCTCGTCGTAGTCCAAACCAAGGTTCTGGTAAATGGTAGGCAATTGCTTCAATTCGGGACGGTGCAAGACACGCAGGGTCAAAGAGACCATCTGCATATCCTTGGAACCAGTGGTGGTGGAAATATTGCGGGGCTTGGTGCGAACATCAAACTGGATGGCGCGTTGAAGCCAAGGAATCAAAAAGTGAGTACCCTCACCAACAGATTCGGTCTTGACACCCTGGATACGATCGAAAATGACAGCACGGTAACCGCCCTGGACTAATGACATGGGGTCAGCATTAGAGTGCATATGAAAGTAGTCACATTAAGACATACCATCGTACATGGCCGACTGGATACCACCAACGGCAAGACCAACGGGGATCGCCCACTTTGCAACCTTCTCGAGCACAGCAGCCATAGTTCTGTAGTTTGAAGGATGGGTGGCCACGCGAAGCAAAACAATTTCTTCAATCCCGGTCACGGACCCTGTGACGCGCATCGACCAAATTTCCGATTTACTTATGTCACCCACTTTTATTCGTCATTGAAATCGAAATGTGACCATTTTTCTTTATTTATCTTTGGGTTGACAAATTCGTATTGGGAGACACTTCTTCTTTGCTCCAAGCATACTCCATAGCATCAAAATAGTCCTTTATCTCCAGGAATTTTTCAGGCGAGCATTCTTCACAGCTTTGGAACTCTTGCAGGAAGTTTCGCGTTCTCTGTTCCAAGACTGTCTTCTGTGACGCGAAGTCCATTTTGCCATCTTCCGTGTTTTGAACTGGAACAGTTGATGTCACATGTGAGTAAGTAGACACTATTAACAGCATTACGCGTTAGAAGCTGCATGCAAGTAGTTTTCTACAATACCTTGAAGGACGTTTAGGTTGGGATTGGCACGCTGGAGGAGATACATATGTTTGCATGCTACTTGGCGCCAGACGAAGTCTCTGCAGGTGCATGCTGTCATGTTCGAATTTTCGACAGAAATATTATATGCCACGCCCTCCTGTGTGAATGATCTGACAGTATGACCCGCGACCATATCATCAACTACAGCACTAGGTATCTGGGCAGCTGCAATCTCTCGTCGTCTTCTCTCTCTTTCTGCGGGCCCCATTCTTCCGACATTTGCCCTTACGCGTGCTGTGGTCATCTTGAAGTCAAACTCTACATCATGCGTCAAGATATAGATCAAGCGATCTACTCTTCTGTTGCGTTTTCTTCCAAGGTATGTCGTCTTGAGTTGATTGTGCCAGCTTTCCACGTAGTTGTTTGTTTCCATGTTCGTAAAAATTTGCGGTTGGAAAGCTGCGCACCAGTTTTTAATCTTCGTCAAATTATTGCGAGAAAGATGTGTGTTGCTGATTATCTGCAATAAACGTTGTCCTTTATTCCATGGCACACGAAGGATCCCGTTCTCACATTAGCGACTTCAAGGGAGTAATAATTTGTCGGTGCGCTTTTTTATTTTCCGGTTACACAGCGTCAACCTTCGCTCATTTGCGGATATGTTTCATCCATGCACGAGCCACATGGAACAAATACAATGAGGGTGATGGTGTTTGGGAAGGCGATAGAGATGACAGTGTACTTGGCGATGCTGCAATCAATCATCATTGTGAACGATTCAAGGTCGTAGTGATCCCTCAGGAACGTCAGCCGTTGCATCAAGGGTTGTGTCTATCGTATCCCGACATACTTTTCAGTCATTGTCAGAGTCATTGCCATCCAATAATTGGTAACTGCCGTAAATATGATTCTGATTTCTACCGCGGGATTAGTTTGAGCATAGACTGTGTTGCTTACTTGTTTCTTTATCTATCAATCCTACTGATCCTTCATCCATAAATGAGTTTTGGTTCTTTTTTTGCAGCCTTTTTTTCGTGAGTTATTCTTCAAAATATGGAGGACTGATACACGTTTTGAGTGACCAGGTATTTTCTAAGTAGTTGCGCAACAAAGCTATCTTATTTTGAATCCCAAATAAAGTGAGCGACATAAGAGAGCGTCAAAAGTAGCACCTGCAAAAAGTCTAGACACTCACAGTGAAAGAAAAGGAGGGATACACTGTTGTTTGTGTATGGTCTGAACATTATCTCGTGCGTGTTCAAAGCAAGTAACTCTCAGGGAGCTCGCATCCAATGTCCTTGCTGCCATTTGAATGAACTATGTCCGTGCTGGTTACGTCCACCTCCTTGATCCTGCATATGCTGCCTCTTCATGCGGCAGTAAAACAAAGAACAAGTTGCGCACATGTGGCTAGTTTATCTGCGAAACAGGATCATGACCTGATATTGAGCATTGTAGAAGAACAAAGAAACCTCATGATTAATTTTGAATGACAACAATGAAAACACATAATGACCACATTCCAAAACAGCTTTTTACTTCTCTACCCTCCTATCCACTTTTTACTTCTCTACCCTTCTATCCACTTTTTACTTCTCTACCCTTCTATCCACTTTTTACTTATTTTTATGGAACCTATTGTCGAGGAAGAAGAAGAAGAAGTAGGCCCGCCCGCACAACGGCAGAGGCAACGCTACAGGCACTCGATTTTGCCACGGGATCGAGGACGCTTTCAGCGGGTTACAAGAAAAATAAAAGTATCCAATTTTCTCAGGCCACAGTTTGGCCATCTAAGGGTGAGTCAAACTACGATACATCCATTGCTTAATCATATATTTCATGTAGCAACGTTTCCGGCACATCGCCGAGCAATATCACGTCCTTCGACGTGACGCTTTGAACCTGGCAAACCTACACGTCCGTCGCTGGGCGGAAGAGGGACACGACGACGGAAACTTCACATTTCCACCAATTGCTACTCGAGAATTTTGGAGAGCGGCATTCAGATTTGTTCAGTACAGGCCCTTACACATCAACACCACCCAAACCGTAAGTGTGTACATGCAGGGAGGTGGTCAAGTATCCATGCCTTTATTTTGTAGCCATCATGGGAACGAAGCCTTTGGACCACGGCGATTGATCACTTCGAGCCGTTGCGGAAGGACGAACATGGTGGATGTAAGTTAGCATTGATCGATTGAAAATGCATGACACTAATCTCGGCATAATAGATCTGTACGCTATCGAAAAGATCG
>JNDT01001583.1:0-27044 GCA_000697055.1 Saksenaea vasiformis B4078 | reverse complement strand
TGTCAAGATTTGGAAGGCTACAAGTAGGTCGAGTCTTGATTCTCTTAATTTCAGAATTAACAATGCTGGTAAGATTGTGCGAGTCACTGTTTTGGGTGTTTTCTGGCTTTCGCTTCTTATAAGTTGGTACTGAAACTGTCAATTCCTGGTCAGGAACCAAGGATGTGTCAGATAGACTAATGGATGGATTTGTTGCTTCCAGTTGTATTATTGTTGTCTTGTTCGCTTTACTGTCGGTCAGGATTGAAATCTTGTGTAACAATATAAAACGGGGAAGAGCCGTGGTTGGTTGTGTAGTGTAATGGTTATCACATTGGACTTTGAATCCAATAATCCGAGTTCGATCCTCGGCACGACCTTTTTGTTACACCTTTTTACCAGTGTGACACGTGTCGTATCATGTTTTTATGTTTTGTATCTGATTGGTTCGTTGTGACGTCGGCCTCTGTTGACCTTTATAAAAAAGGCGCAGAGCGCCTTTGTATAAAGTTTTGTCTTTTGACTTGGTGAATCATTAGTCCCATCTGTCTAAAAAGTATCGTTGATCGTAGTGAAGAGTAAGACCTGATGAAGGGCGGCTTCGCCGATCCCTTCTGGCCGTCCTACTGTCACGACACACGAGAATTTTAGCCAATCACGTTTAGCTACTGGAGATATCGCCTTCCTTTTTTATCCATCTTGGTCAGAGTTTCATTCGTTTCTTCTCAGTATCCACGGGAGATTATAGGAAAACATATGGCAAAAGGTTAGAGGATAGGGAAAAGCTGCTCCTTTTATTTTTCGCTAAGTCTGAGGGATATTTAGGACGGTAGATATCCAGAAATTTGGTAAATGTGAAATTGTTTCCTGTTTCGAAAGATGAAAATAAATATGCAATGTCCCAGTAATCGCTGATGTTCTAAGAAATATCATTTATTGAGATGATCACCACCGTACGTTATTACAATGTTTCTAGAAAGGATGCGCTTGTTTTATTTAGAAAGGGTCTTTTGAAAGAGATGACGTGTGATGCTCGAATATGCAACATTCACTCAGCTTGGACGTTCCGAGAGAGACGACCATCCTCCATAGTAGAATATCTTCTACTATAGTAACAAAAATCAATCTGATTTGACAGGCTAATCGCGTTCGTATCATACAATTATAGAAACATCCGTATGGATATGTTTCATAATAGTTATGGTAAGAGCAAAGAATACAAGGAAAAGGCGACAAGTTGCCAAAAAGATCAGCACTACGTTCTATGAAGTAATATCTAGAAGTACCAGGTGTAGGTCTACCAGAGAAGCCAATTTTTGAAAATTTTTGATATTTTCCTGGTCGTGCAGAATGGGTACATTCGTGGTATTTCTTGGTAATCCTTGGTTCGTTTTCCCACAGTATACAATGTTGGTATTCCAAATGACATATTCTGATATCCTGTTTGATATATTTTATAGTTTATGGCACGTACTATTCCCTGGAATGCTTAAAGATAACCTTTGCATGCTGCTGGAAATATCCATCAGTAGACGCATGATAACTTTGAAAAAGGTACTACCAATCATTTGGAGTGTTCTCTCCATTTAGATGTCTGTTTGTTCAACTGCACGGCAACGTTTTACTTCATAGTGGGCAGTGTACTTCGTCAATTGCAACTCGGCAGTAATTCTCAACAATAGTCGTTGCGCTAAAGGAGAATACTTGAATGTTTTTGAATTTTGCCGCTTTTGGGACATCTTTACAAGTTCCTCTTTACAAGTTCCTCTCAAGGTCTTCCAAGATCTTACAGCGATTAAGACAATCTTCTGCAATGCTGTATAGGGAATTGTTGTATCGCGTGTAGTCGTAAAGGTGAAAGAAGATTGATAACTGAGAAATACAATGAAACCGAAGTGTACTGAGATTTATTCTGGAATCAGAACAAGAGATCAAGACTACACTAGGTGGTGATATTTATATAACGCTGAGTCGCGTCAGTAACGGAGTTCCTGAGTTAGTTCAGATATATTTAATTAAACATCCGCTTATAATCGCACTAGACCATTTGATATAGCTGGATACTACAGGAATGAAGCTTTAGCTGAATCAGTACTGCTTCCGCGATGCGAATATTTCTCAATGCAACAGATGAATGCCGTATGACATACCTTAAAGACGGTTCATGGTCGATGCAAAGAATATAAATGAAAGCATATATCGGTAAACTATGCTATGACTGGATAATCAAGTTGATAAACTTCCCAGATAAATGAAGCTGGGAAAACAAAACAAGAACATAATACTTAATTTTAGTATCACATCTATTGCATCCCTCTAGTTTCCTGTATGCTATGTGTATCAAAGCTTGGCAGCACTCGTGTAAACAGCTAGCACCTGTCATGACGTACCTGCCCTTGTTGATGTTCTGGACGCACAAGGTGTGGTGTCGTATCTGAGATATAATCTATCGCTGTGTCAATATAATAGACATGATCTCCGATCATATAAATACAGCCATAGCTAGTAATTAGTTCCTGGTCTACTTTTCTACCGAAATAAACGACACCCTTCAGTCTCACTGTACTTATCAGTTCCAGTCACGACACAACATGTGGAGATAGTCTCCATGGATCTTTGCGCCGTGTTTTTCTGGCTTCTTAAGGATGTTGCCGCAAGAGATCTACTAACCCATTACTTGCTGAAACATGATGGTACTCTTTTATTCTTACGTATTCGTTTCTGACATAGCAAGTCAGGCATTTCTATATCAAGATCAAAGGAGGAACCGACTATGGTCGTCGTGCGTTTCGCGTTGTCCGCTCTCGGTTGTGTCGAGAGGCTGCAGAAAAGAAAAATCCCTCGTCGTCGGATTTGCTTGGTCGTGATGGAAATGAATTGCCAGCAAGGAGGCAGACTCATCAACATCATAAATGCAATTCTAGATTCGCGTACAATGCAGCATTTCGTATGGCGAGGAGGGGCTTGCAAACGGATAAAGATAGGCAGAAATTCGAAAAACAGACTCGATGTTGGGTACAGTTCAGTCCCGAGATTAAGAATGTCATATAACAGGTATTGGCTCATTCCCATGATCGCAAATACCTAATCAATGGTTGCATAAGCGATAGATGTTCGGCGGACGTCCAGAAGTTTCATAGATATGAGATTGTTTTCCGAATTAAAAGATGACGAATAAATATGCAACGTCTGACCGGCCGTCGATGTTCTAAGAAATATGGACGATTGAAATGATCGCTGCTGTACGATAATACAAACGCTTCCACAGAAAATGCACTCGTTTTATTTAGAAGGGGTCGTTTGAAAGAAATGACGTGTGATGTGCGAACATGCAGCATTCACTAAACTTTCGGACGTTCCGATGAGACATGACCATCCTCCTTCATGGCTTTGAAAATTTCGTAGTAAACCCCCCGAGCACTACTAGCGTACATCCTTCTTCCCTGTACCGTTTGAGGCGGCTCATTGTCTGATACATCTTGTTAGCAGCTTGTCCTACAAGTGCATCATACTTTCTCCTGATAGTGATTTGTTTGAATACAGTGCGCTCTGGAGACGCTGGTAAGCAACATTTGCCTAGCCAGGAGTAACCTCATCCCTAGCAGATTTTGCGCTTTGACTGGAAGAAAGGGACCATGCCAGCTAGGACCACTACAAAATCCACAGCACTCAAGAAACTGGGTGTAGTATCCAGCTATATCAAATGGTCTAGTGCGATTATAAGCGGATGTTTAATTAAATATATCTGAACTAACTCAGGAACTCCGTTACTGACGCAATCCAGCGCTATATAAATATCACCACCTAGTGTAGTCTTGATCTCTGGTTCTGATTCCAAATAAACTCCCCTACACTTCGGTTTCATTGTATCCCTTGTTTTTCACAATTTTATTTCAACCTTTACGACTACACGATACAACACTGGGTTTGCTCAAAGAACAAGGCTTAAAATTACCAACTAGTGTGTAGAAGTTTTCATGAAAATTTTACGTTAACACTATATCAGGCTGAACGTAGAGCATGCGATCAGTACGCTTCCTGAGGCAATCCAACAGGAGATCTCCTGGTTTATGTCTTCTCAACGAAATGACTTAGGAAAGATACAAAAAAAAAGGAGATTGATAATAAGGTATTAAACTGCGTTGAGTCGAGAAAGGTAGCATCTAAATTGACGATTCGTAGGCAGTCTCAGGTTTCCAAGGCACGTGTTGATTTCTTCGGCTGCCAGGGGTCTGCACGCCCATCCGAAGACGATAGCCCATTTAGGACCGCAGGAGCATCTTCTAAACGTAGATAAGCCCATCCCCATGAAGACAGTGAGGTTGACAAGGATGAAAAACTTATAGAAGGGCGCATCTTCTTGCCTTTACTGGTCTATCACTATGGAAAATGGGTTCCTGATTGACTACTTTTTCTTAAGAGAAAAATAGTCCATCAGGGTCCCGTACTACCTCAGTTCTCGATAGACTATTTCTTTGTTAAGGAAAAATAGTCAAGCAGGAACCCATTTTCCATAGTGTATCTCCTTAACGAATATCCAGGCGATGTGTCTTTTCGCCGTTACTCTGTAGCTCCAAGTCGTGACATATGTATCCCTTTCATTAACGAGCAGATCAAGCAATTATTCGAACATATTGACCACTTTTATGTTGGAGAATGGTTCGCAGGTAATGACCATTACCAAGTCGAATATCAATGTGTTAATTTGAGCATCAAGGAAGCGGCCTAAAGCGTTCCCGGCAAATTTCCGATCTCAAGCATCTACCGGTCGAAAGCGGGGATATTGCTTTGAATCTGTGTTTGACCAGGTGGTCAAGCTAGCGACCGATCCCAAGCAGAACAGGATCGTGAAGAAGACAAATAGAAATTGCAAAAGGAGATTATACAAACACATACCCAGCGCACAGTTACCAAGATCCACTGTCAGATCCATGTTTCAAACGGACGGTGTGCAACTCATCGTTCCCTACGCTGACTGGTGCATGCTTTCCTTCGAGCAAAAAAAAAAAAAAAAAGGCATTTTTTTGCCTGAGGTAGGAACGTTTCGCGAAAGAAACAGACAAAAAGTCAAAGCCGCATCAGCGAATATATTTTCTAATTACGACAACGTCGTTGTCCTGGACCTTGGTGAAACCTATGCCGCGGCATCCTTTTTCATGCCAGAGTCATCAGAACGTCAGGTTGTAGCAATTTGTTGTGAAGCGAAGCAAAATTTATGGAAGAAATGCAATGAATATTGCTTGGTTGCAAGACCCAAGGCCAAATATGGCATTGGTGAAGGCGAGACAGCTTTAAGCTGTGGTTCACAGCAGTATAATATGGTCAATCTGTTGCTGCACGTCTATGCTTGGCGAGAAGATCACCACGGCTTCCGCATCCATAATTTCTATCACAATAGGTCAGTCATGCGTCGTAGCTAGGATACTTTGTTGTCTATTCATTCCGCTCGGATAAAGCTTGCACGAGAATCATTAAATCCACAGAATATCCGTCTGATAGCTCTTCAGGTGCGGCACGCGGATAGCGCAAACCAACAGTCTTCGCATTTGGAATGGGTGGCGTAGTTTTTGGGCAGCAGACGAAGGTCTCAACCTTCTATGGGTCGTACATTGATGAAAAGAAAGACATACCAAAGCCTCGAACAGACAGTACGAAATATGTCGTGTTGATGAATATGATACGTCCAAAATTTGCTGTCGGTGTCTCCAGCAGGGAACGGTCTCGCGTGTTCAATCTCTTCTGCGATCAACCGATCATGAGGAACAAGATATCTTGCGTATTCTTGTCTGTGACCTTTGCAAGGGCTTATTTCATTGCGGTGGCAACGCCGCGCACAAAATAGCTTCGATTACCGCTTCCATGACCAAATTTTTGCACCCGTGAAATTTTCGCGGCCCGTAGTGCACCTCATTTTTCTCGGGCACGAATAAAATCCGATGCTTTTTTTTTCTTTTTTTTCGTCGTGGACGTTTCTAAGGTTTCCACAACTGGTAGTCTTCAATAGCTGATGTAATTACTTTGTTTGGGTACAGCCGAGCCAGGCAGCTTGACATCTCTAACTCGATGCCTGCAATGATCTAGTTTCACATCCAACTTACTCCGATCGCCCACTTTCTCAAATTACGTCCGAGTTGATTTTTAGTGTTTCCTTACCAAGTAGTATGTCATCTTTATCGCGATTGAGAGCAAACAGCGAGACGATAACTGGAACAAGCTCACAACACGGGTAATACTCAATCGCCTTGTCATCGGGCGTGGGTTCAAGAGTAGATGGATGATACATTCTCCAATCTCGTCTGGCCTCTAATCATCTGTCTTTCCTTTCCTTTCCTCTCTCGCGCCTTGTAGTGCTTGGATTTCCGATGCGTTCCAGCGCTATCAATTCCCTCCCCAGTGGAATCAGGATTGTGTTGAAGCCGTTGATTGCCATGCCCAGCGTTTTCAGTCTCGCTTCCTTGGTGTCTCTAGTCTACAGTTCGGATCGCGGTACTTTTTGAACGCTGGCTTTTACGAGATCACAGAGTCGGAAATTTCAGAGATCGCTTTTCCGGAAAAAAAGTCGAAGCATGTAGGTGATGACACGTTCGACACAGAATTGGAGAATAGCCCTCCATCAGCAACCGAGTTTCAAGTGGAGATCCCAGAACCAGAGGTCTATCCTAGTTCATTCGACGGATTTTCTGCTGCTTCTTTTGGATCCGAGAAACCCTTGGCTGCTTTACCTCCCAAAAAAAGAAAGCGTCGAAAGATCATCCGTTATGATGTGGTATTTTGCTTTGATATCCCGTCAATATTACCTGGAGAAGAGGTTCAGCTTTCTCTAGAGCATGAATACTTCCTATTTCCTCAAGATGCTATTGTTGAGGCTGTTAACAAGGATGCACCGTTTGAGGTAAGTTCAGACACTGTCTTGTTACAATCGAATCTAACAGACGACTGGGTGCACGCATAGGTTTTATTTTCTTTCCATCTTCCAACCAAGTCATCGGCAAGTGCGCTGCACTCTCTCTGTTCCTGCAGCACCTACACCCCAGATATCCACACCGGAGAATCGTACAAGTCAAAGCTGGAAGAGTTTGCTGCTGTTTGTAGCACCAGCTGCCATCTAGCATCGTCATCCTCATCCTCGTCCTCGTCCTCATCGATGCACCGCGTTTATCCCCAGCGTCGGTTCACAGATCCCGGATTGCAGAAGATGCCCTTTTCACAGACTAAAGTGGAATATCACGTTGTGAACATGCGGATATCGGGTGTTTCAAGCGATTTATTTACTGCAATCAAACACGCTGTTTCTGGATTTGAAGTCGTTTATGAAAAAATGATGGAGCTGGTAAGATAAGCTATTGGATTGTAAACGCTACCTACAGAACCCGAAAACAGATGAGACTTCATCGGCAACAGGTTGCGTGTCAAAAAGCAGAAATACAGTTTCGTCCTGAGGCAGCCGTTGCCGAACAACCTGAAGCGGCATTGAATGAGAAGATGAACTGCGACACCAAAAATCTGGGTAGCACCGATCAGTGGAGTAGTAGCGATGAAAACAGCTGGGAGAAAGGTAACTCATTAGCTTGCCATCTTCTATAGCAAAACGTAACCGCCTTTTAGATTCGAACGCCTTTGACGATGATCGACACATAACTAGCGATTCAAATCTTACTTCGCCAAAAGCTGGAAATGCCCAAAATGGGTCCTTGGGCTCACCGCAGTCGATCAATGCTTCTCTTTCATCAAACAGCGCAAAACACAGCTCTTCACGCGCTCCTAGTTCCGGTAGTTCTATGAAGAAGTGTCTTTATTGTGGTTCAAAATCGACCCCAATGTGGCGGCGCGGTCCTCAGGGCGCCGGTACGCTCTGTAATGCTTGCGGTGTAAAATGGAAGCACGGCAAGATTCTATGCGGTACTGATGTGGCGTCTGTACCTGTGGTACCATCGAAAGAACGTAAAAATCTGGCAAAAAGCGAGAAAAAGAGGAAGAAGACAGGTTTGACCAAGAAAGATAAGCGAGCTAAAGTGAAAGATGTAAAGAAACGGGCAAGTTTACAGACAACAGACGAAGATGACCTTGATTACACACAGCAATACACTGAAGATGAAGAAATGGAAAGCAATATCGACGCTGCCAGAAATTTGAGCATTTACGAAGACGACGACGAGATGATGTCGAATGCTCACTATTCAACTTCCATGCCCGCTGTTTTCTCACGAGAATTCGGGGCAGATATGCGTCAGACGCATAGTTGGTCTTCTTCAGGACCTGACTTTGGCAGCTTTATGGCATCAAAGTCCTCACCTGTAACAGTAGATACGCACCACCGACATAAACGGAGACACACTACCGATATGTCTATCGTGGAAAAAATGGGAATCAATGGATCGTCTATCTCCGTATCCGCTGGAGTAGATGCTGTTGAGGCAGCAACCGTCTTGACTTTACTCAAACGTAGTTAATTTTTTTTGTCTATTCCCTGCTCTGATTTTTGTTGCATTTCCGGTGGCGGCTGTACTAGTTATATATTAGCAAGTATCTGCTGTTACCAGACGGATTCTATCCCCTTTTTGCTTGTCCCTCTTTCTTTAATTCACATTTTTGTAAATAGGTTCTATTTCCTCCTTCTCTCTATCTCCTCTCAGCTATGGTTCTTCCTTTTCTGTGAAGCAGGTTACTAAAAACGCCCCTTTTTAAGAGAAATAGGTCTGTTCTTGAATCAATATGTTGTCGTGGAACAAAAGAAGAGGTCAATTACGACATGCGACCCAATTTAGATGATATTGTTGTGTAAAAAGAACTGGGCAATGAGGTGATAAGGATGAACTTGATATACAGTTTCATACTATGGAAGATGATCGAATCCTCTAAGATGGCTGAACATGGCGTGGTGTGCGCAAATGTACGCGTATTGATGATCTACTCCTCTTCCGAAATCACATGCATATGTATGATTGGATATGACCCTTACCCTGAACCATGAAACGCGTGTGATACTGTATAAATGCACAGTTTTGTAATAAACCGCTTGTTGTAAACATTTTCATGCATACTATTCACTGTGCGCGACTTTACTGATCTACATAAACTGCAAGTCCATGAAGAGCTACGCTTGCGCTTAGAAAGGAACTGAATATGTGATCACCACACAGATTGGAAACAGGTTCATACTCTACTGACATCAACTTGGTTCCTCGATCTACATAAAATTTGTGTAAATAGCGTTTGGTTGGTGGCGCCTAATATTGGCCATATGCGTGCAGGTTACTACACGGCAGATCCGGACATCTATTCAGCGGGCTATTTGCCGTCTCTTTGTAGATATCCCTCATTGCACTTTAGTGTTCTTAAACCGACCGAAAAAACACTCCTTATCTCTGCTCCCAAAAAATTATTTTGTTAAAGAGGTAATTTATGGGCAGTCCAAGTTGCCCACGTTCTGCAATATGTAGCTGCATCAATCAAATGGGGTTTGACTGTACAGTAAATCCTTGTTTGTAGATAATTGAACAACACTCTTCCCTCTGCTAGTGGCCTGGCCTTTTCTGCTATATTACGCCCGGGGATTAGATCCTACTATGCTCAATAGCAAGATCCATAGACTACCTTTGGCCGTCATTGAAGACGTAGTATTATTTCGCACAGGGCATAACGAGGATTCAAATCATATCGTAACCGGACTATCTAACCAGAGCCGCAAACACTTTACAATAAGACATGGTATTAAGGAGAGCTCATACATTGTTATTAGTGATCCAACCATATTTCTGTACTTGCTATTTATTGAACGACTTTTTATGCTACCTTGAGTAAACTATGCGTCCATGGAGGGCCAAATTTGCGGTAAAGAAAGGGTTAAATATGCAGTCATTAGTACAGAAATTGGTGACAAAATAATACTCTACTTACATCAACTAGATCCTCAGATGGACGCAAAATTTATTCAAGCAGAATAAAAATTCGTTCGCGTTAGTAAATGGAAGAGGATTCGATATCAGTTTACTTACACCAGGGAATAATCAGGCCTACAGACTTGTGCCACGCCCGCATCTAGACCGGTGGGGCCAGGATGGGGGAGAATATAGCTACGACGGCCAGCGATAAGGAAGTACGCCATGCAGGGGACTTGAAGCGATGCAAACGTCTGGCGAGATTCTGCTGTGGAAGTCGGATAACGCAGTGTGCGATAGTATTTGCTTGCCTGGTGATGAACAATGAGCTACACCACAGCCAGGACGGTTCGGCATAGATGTCATTCAGGCTAAATGATAGACAAAAAAAGCATGAATAATTATATATATATAAATTGACATCCTTAACGGGGGTGTTAAAAAGAACAGAGCCAAACAAAAGAAGAAGAAAAGGAAATTTGTACGTTCTTTTAAGGATGGATTATTTTGAGTGGAACCTGTTCCTACCTTGAAATACATTTACTGCTTTCTGTTGGGATTCTGGGTTCCATCACTGAAGCGCCTCAATGCAAAGGCGATTTCTTATCTGGGGACACTTTTGCTGTTTTCCGAAAAAATATCGAAATTCATCTCTGATACAATGAAAATACCAATGCAAGGCTCAGGTCACCCAGACGCGAACCACTCCTGAGGTTGACGCGAAATAAACCGCTTCCCACCACAAGGACGTATCATTTTCCAGCGCTAATTGCACTTCGGCTTGAGCATAAAAGGGACATCGAGTTGACGCAGACATTTATTTCAGCTTCGCTATTACAGCGCCATCTAGAGCTAACGGTATGTATTTTATGATATATGTTACAATGGTGAAAAATATTTAGTCCAGCAAATCGATCATAGCTATTTCATAAACGTGAATAACGACCGCCGCAATAGACACATGAAACCTTACCTTGGAAGATGAGAGAACCCATCATCACCGAAAGCAGCACGATAGCATCTAATTTTGCGAATGGTAATGCACACATGGACCATAGAACAACGGCGTTAAGGATACGCCCTCCAATAATCACTTTTCCATAGATATCTAGTTCATGTTAGCAGTGATCCACCGCTGCAAATCCGACTTACCATGTATTTTTGTGTTAAGCAATTTGATCAGTGAATTCATAACCAAGATGAGACCACCACAGATCAAGAAGGTTTTATAAATAAACACCTTTTCGTAATCAGAGAGATACGCCTCTTCGGCACTACCGGCTGATCGGCGAGCGAAATGATGTGTATGCTGTTGACTACCATCATCAATAGATCCAAGCGCCTGCATGGCAGAAAGCGCCGCAGAACTTGCAACATATTTTCCTAGGGAGAGGTATCCACCGCTGGTGCTTCTGCGGACCAAATGCGACGTGTTAATTGTAGCTGGAGGCGCAGTTCTAGAGTCCATGGGATTATATTCAAATCGATCTGGATAGACAGCTTTTATGGCTCTCTTGGCGGCGGCATGAGCTGCTGTCTCAGGCGCTTGACCGCCAGAGGAAGGGGCGCCGGCCCCGTGTGTGCCGGCTGCCTCTGGTGTTCCCGCTCCATGTGTAGCAGTTGAACCAGGTGTCTCCGCGCCATGTGTACCCGCTGAACCTGGTACGCCAGTACCATGTTCCCCGGCGGCCTGGCCACCTGCTTCAGGGCCATGGTGGTCCTCTTTTAGTTTTCCGTTCTCAATCATTTGCTGCTTATAGACACGTAACCTAGTGAAACGGATCGTTATTATAGCAGCAGTAACCAAACGAAGATAATCCCGTACGTATCAATCAAAGCAATACCGAAGGCGACTTGACAAAGATGCAAAGGGAAGTGAAGGTAGACCCATACTTGGTGATATTTGTTATGAAGAAAGATCTGTCAAATTATTGTTATTGTCTATATTCATTTTACTGCTGTATTACCTCTTTGTTGAAATCTTCAAAATACATGAAAAAGAATCCAAAGATAATAACCACCGCCATGAAATTTGGTAACCTACAGCGACATGTTAGCACCATGTCGTTACAAAAAGTAAAAGGAATACTTACACGACATAGACGCTGGTACCAGCTTCTGCAACTAACTTGACCAGTCCCATCAAGTTCTCCCCTGAAAAAAAACGCATGAGAATTGGGCTTGTATCAACGGTTACACGGTCCTCTTACCAAGAACAATCAACGTCAAAAGTCCCAGCCGCTCTGCCAAATGGCTTGCGGCCCATGATAGGGTTTTGTCGCCTCGAACAATAACATTGACCAAGACCTCAACAAGAATTCCCACATACCATAAGATGCGGTGAGTTCCCTGGTTAATCAGGGGAAGGGAACCAGCCCATAAAGCAATGGAGATAAGATTGGCTCCGACGTAACAAGCCAAAGCCATCCGGGATTTTGACCGAGCCATAAGTGCCACAATAAAGACTAATAAAAAAGTCTATTTCCTGCGCCTCCTTCTGCATTTTTTGCTATCCTTACCAATTGTATATTCAATGACCAGCACACCTTTGAGCGCTGTTTTTCCAAGATTCAGTAGGACTCTAAAACATGGGCATAGATCTTACCGATATAGCCATAGATATAGCCTTCTGAATTCAAAAAGTGTTCAGACGTCCCCGCCATACCGACTTTTTGAAAGAAAAAGTTAAAAACTTTTGAAGGATGGTCGCACAAGACCACTTACTGACGGCACACATCTCAATTAATTTCCAAATGTGGTGTACGACATCATCCCTGCGTTTTCCATTTTGTTCAATTCCCACATCGATCTGCATTTCACAAAATAAACTCACGTGTCAAATCGTGCAGTATATCTAGACATGTAAATTAGATTTGATATGTATATCGTTTGTATCACTTACAAAGAACTGGCTGTCCATGCCCACCACGTAATGACAAACCAAGACGTATACAGCCCAAGCGAGTCCCAATCTTTGATAACGTGTGTATGTGTAAACTCAGTCAGGGTGGCAACATAAAATAGATCATAGAATAACTCAAGCCACGATGCGGCTTTTTCTTCTCCAATGTCCGCACTTAAATCGGGCTCGGGGTGTCTACGAAAGGATTAGCTCCTACATCTACCTCTATTTGGAGATTTACTGGAAAAAGGGTCTTCGGGTAGCTTCTGGCGGTAAAGACTCAACATGATGATGTCGAGGTTTGAATTCCACAAAAACATTTTCGCTGAATTCGATGATATGATTGTCTGGATTATGTTCCATTGTATGATGTTCATGTGCACCAGGAGTATCATGCCTTGCAATTTCAGCTTTATGATGGATCTTGATCGAAAAGTCGCGTTTTGTTTTGTATAAAAATGCAGTTAGACCATCGGTATCATGTACTCCATTGAACTGGATCCGTTCCTGAACTGTCAGGTTGACCTATAGATGCAGCGTGATCAGCCAGTAAAACAAACAACATGTAAATTTTCTATACCTTTTTAGAGAATTCTTCAGCTGCATCATGATCTAGGGCAAAACTCTGGTTTCCTCGCAACTGTCGAAAGTGAACAACTGCGCATTTTGAAATGGGGTGTGAGGGATGCCAAATAAGTTATCCAAACTTTTTCTTTTCCTTTTTTTGGACCTGCAACTTACCAATCACGAAATCCTGCTCTGGTTTCGGAGCACTAAAAAAAAAGGTTATGTGATTAACGTCGGCTAGTGATAGAAAAATTGAAACAGACCTTGTAGGAGGCCGGCGCTGTTTAGCGCCGTCCCAAGCATTTAATTCGGCTTGGTATTCCTCCTTCCGTTTCCGATGCGCATGTAATTCATGAATAGGATGGCTAATAACATCACCAAATGTTTCTTCACCATGGTGATAAACTGGCTCTCCCTGAGCCCGTTTTTCGTCATGGAAATCAATTGATTGCATCTCCAAATCATTGTTTGAGCGTCCGCGGTATGCTTCGTCATCATCATCGTCATCAAGACTAAGCCTTCGATTCAGGGCCTGGGACTCTTCGTCATCGTATGTTCCACTTGCAGGATGGGGTTGTCGACCGATAGGGGGTCGGTAACTTCGACCACTGCCACCACGTAAGGTTGGCCCACGGCGAACTGTGGGTTGACGTGAAGCCATTGAGAATAGTGAAGAACGAAGGGAAGAAAAGAGAGAAGTAGAAAATAAAGGAGGAGCGGGTACCCGTTTTCTCTTTTTTTTTTTTACTTTTTAGTTGATAGTAACGTTACTTTTTTTATGATCTGCCAAAAACAGAATAATACGCATCCTCCCTTCGCCCATCAAGGCTTCCCTTCTCCGCTCTCAAAACGATCGCACCATCAAGGAACTCCGATCAAATTGGTCGATCCCCAATTTGGTGATACAATAGACCAGCAAGTTCTATATTCTCTTTTTAATTATCTAGTGTGTTTCTCGTCGTTCTAGCACTTGGAAAACATGGTTTTTTCCATCTTACACGTCAACTACAGGGACAAAAGGAGACATGATACCATGCGTGTTCCACCCTCCCTGAATTTTGCTAGGTCCGCCGGAAAAAGAACAACCTAGGTCTCGCAACTTGCGAGTTGACACGGTGCTGCTCCAAAATCAATCCAATCAAAATCGACCCGCGCCCAGGGGGTAGCTGGTGCTTCCAGTCGTCTATTTAGCGGATATCTAAAATATCCTCTCCACAAATAGAAATCGCCTATCTATGGTCGATCGTCGTCCCCCATTGATAGAGCTATTTCCTGGTACATCCGTGTTTAGAAATGTACGACGTAAAATATCATTTACATCAATAGACCACAAGTTACCTCTTCCGTGCAAGCCCCATGGCTCCACGCGCAAATGTCTGTTGACAAAAGTCGCTGCATCCCACTATTTAGGTGTAACATTTCTTTTTCTTTTTCTATCTTGAGGTCATGCACTCTTGGCAATGATAGTCATTCTTTACTGAAAATACAATATTATTTTAGCAATTATCCCAGATCGTCGTTAGACATGGTGCTAGAGTGGATTTGGGAATAGTATCCAACTTAAAAAAATCACAACTGCTTTATTTATACAATGCCAGACAAATAAAAGCTCTTTTCATCACTTAGTTCCTTATACTTCTGTTGCAGCTCACGTTCTCTACGTGCCAATCTATTCACTTCATCCTCAAGCGCACCAATGCGACTTGGAATAGCTGCCTTCTCTGTAGCTTCGAGAGTTGCAAAGCTTTCATATTCAATCTTGGCAGCCTCATAGTCGTCGAATGCATCAATGATCTGCTGTGTCAATGCTTTCGAACGGGCCATGTAACCACCCAACCTGACTTCCAATTTCTTCTCCAATTTTCCTGCTCGGGTTGCGTCGCGGATCATTGCCTGACGATTAGACTAAAAATAATATTGTTACTTAACAATTCATTAGAGTTTCTTGCTACGTACCTCAATAACCTTAGATAAGCCTTGAATCTTGTCATCATCACTTGGAATTTCTTCCAACGTCATGAATCGATTGAATCGTGCAGAGAACAACAGTTCTTCTCGCTCTTGTTGCCAGATCGCTTCAAAATCTTCACGCGATGAAATATGTTTCCATACCGCCTCCTTCACATCGCCCTCTTCGGAAAGATTGAATTCAATGGCAAGCTCCTTGTCCATTTCTTTTCGTGCGTCGGAAAGAAGCTCGGAATCAAACTCATCCTCAAGTTCACCCAGTACGCCCAATGCGGTGACGCCAGGAGCGATCTTTCCGCCAGCAACTGGATATTTGATTGCATCGTGTTTTAAAAGACGGGTGAATTCTTTTTGAATCATGCTTGCGATTTCGTCTCCTTCAGTGGCCTCCAGTTGAGGAACGACAGTAGGACGTGGAAGACCCAATTGCACAGCCATAGATCGACGTGCAATTCGTTCTTGCTCTGGAAAATTTTCAGTTAAGCACTCATTTTACGACTTCACCATCTTCTTTTTTTTTTACCTTCTTTCTTGGCAAGTTCCTCATTTCGCTTATCAACATCGCTCATATCTTCTTCCTTCTTCGTTTCTTCTTTAGTTTCTGGCTCTTGTTCTTCTAGATCCTGTAAACGGATTTCCCACTCGTTACGTGGCTTTGGTAAACTAGAAAGTCCTTGCAAAAGCTGGCGCTTTCTTTGCGCTTGCATTATTTTTTCTTCACGAGGGGTCTCGCCAACGAAGTTGCCCTCTTCATTGATCTTGAAATGGTCACGTAGAGGTGTCCTGAAAGGCGTCTGGCTTGCAGCAGTACCAGGTGTGGCAGTGATGGCTCCGCCCCTTTCATTTCGAAGAGGTGTTGCCATTGGATTCGGTGTCTGGATAGCCGATTGTCTAGGTGTTACGCCCTCAAATCCGGTACCTTCGGTGGTGTTCAGTGGCGTGTTCTCTTCACCCAACAGAGGTGTTTGCGAGGCAGTCAACGCACGCAAGTTACGAGCTTCCAGCATTAGATTGTCCGCTAATCGGTAACGGTGTTAGTTACGTTCACTTTCTCGTCCCCTTACCATTTGGAGGAGCTCTTGGTGTACGAGTGCTCATCATATTAGGTGTAACAGAGTAATTTTCCACAAGACCATGGGTTGCACTTCCAGTGCCATCTTCTTGCACCAGAGACTTTGCACTTTCGCCTGTGAAGCCAGTCTTGACAATCTCCTCAAGTTCCTGTTCGCCAACTTGTGGCGCCGGAAGAACAAGCTTGCGTCGTTTGAAAATCTGCTCTTGTTCTTGCATTTTTATAATCTTTGCATCCTTAGCAGGTACAAATCGACCCTGATTTCCTTCTCCTTTTCCGCCACCTTCTTCTGTTTTTCGTTTCTTTTCTCGTTTCTCCTCCTCGATATCTGCTCGCCGCCTGTTCAGCTTCGATAAATGAACATTGGTCAACTGTCCTGGATCGACTTTCCGATTTGCTTCCTCTGTTGTATCGTAAAATCCCAAAGGAACTTTTTTCTCAAATGGAATATCGACGTTGTAATCCATCTCATGTTTCTTTTTCTTTATCCTGAAGCTGCAAATCCCCCCTCTCAGTTAGTTCAATGTTAAACAATCCATGAGGACTTACTTGATGCCTGCCGCTTTAAGTTCTCGACGTTTCTGCAAGGCTGTCAATCGTCGTGCTTCTTCCAATTGTCGTTCTCTAGCTTTACGTTTGGCTTTTTTGCCCTGTGTATTGGCCAATCTTGCACGAGCTTCTGACAACATCTCTTTTTCATCTTCATCCATATCCACAGGATCTGGGCGTGCTGGTTTTGTTTCCGGCTCTGGGTCAATCTCTCCTGGTCGAAGTTTCCGAACATCATCCGCACTTGGTCCTCCTTCATGACCAGCAGAACCAGTCAAACTAAGATCATCGCCAGCACTGGCTTCCCGTGCTTCGGCTTCATCTAAAAGTCTCTGATAGCGTTCCAAACATTGTGCTGGTGTACGTCCGACGATTGGCGCGATAGTACGCCATTGCGTAGGCATCAACTTCGCAAGGTGCAGCAACTTCTCATCTTCTTCTTTCGACCATTCTGTCTATATTGATTAAAAACAAATAGTCAGAATGAGGAGAATCATTGGGTGGCAGGGAAAAAGGATTACCTTTTTAATGCTGGGATCCAACCATTCGTACCATCTTGCTTTACATTGCTTGGGCGATTTTCTGACAAGCAAAGAAGAAATTCGGGCCCACTGATTTTTACCGTATTTACTAACGGCGGCCTTGAGAATTTCGTCTTCAGTGTTTTTCCATATGCCTCCTTTGACAAGAGTTCTCATGGTATTCGATCTTAGTGTGCTGCTTGGGACCAAAAAAAAAAACCGCGCTTCGAAGGAGACCCAAAGGCGTGACGTTCGGTGCAATTTCCCATTTGTGGAAAAATCGTCACGACACAGGGAGCGCCAGTGCCGAGAAAAAAGTTGAAGTTCATTAACTATTGAAACTGACGCAGAGTTACATGGAAAACACTAGCAGGTTCGACAGTATGCTACATGAATGACTTATTTTATTGTTTAGCAAGCGCTTACTGACGATACAGCAATCAATTGATAAAAATTCCATTTTTGTCTCTAGTCCCGTTGCTCTCAATTGGAGGATCGGTGAGGAATCTGTCCCAACTTAGTGAAAAAAGGGCGTCTTCTCATACGATTTGTATTTTTCTTTTTTAAGTGGAAAAAAAAAATTAAGTCTTTTGGTGGACGACAAATAAGAGTGCTAGTAGCCCATGTTCCCCATGAATGAGACAATACATCACCGTAGTAGTGTGGCGACCAATCAAAGCGCCATATTCTTCGCATCCGCCTTTGTTAGTGCTGTTGCTTTGAGCTGTCTACCACCAAACCATCGACCATCCAACACTTTGCAGGCTTTTTCTGCAGCTATGGAAAGTATGAGTGACCGATATATCAAATGGGTCACACTTACATTCAGTGGAATGAAATTCCACAAAGATTTTAACGTCGCCATCACCTGGTTTGCGACCTGTTTCTTCACCACCTAAACCAGTCACCCCACTTTCATCCGTAGTCGTTTGTATCTTCACACGAACGACAGCTCCAAATTTGCTACATTCTTCTGAAAACTCTTCTTGTAGTCCTTCATCAACTTCTGATGCAGCTACTGCATTTTGAACCATAATAACCGGCGACATCTATATACAGAGGCATGTTTAGTTAAATACATCCAATCATATATAGCTTTACCTCTTCTCTGCTAGCAGCTAGTTTTTGCATGATAACATAACGCTGACTTGAGTTGATGCTCATATTTTCCTCTTTTGCCACAGAATCGACCAGAGTACCTTGTATCCGTGCCACTTGATCTTTTGCAATTCGCGCTATGGCTGCTTTTGTCACAGGGACTACAGGTTATTAGTAACAAGGTTTCAAAATGTACTCCTTACCGTTTCCATGAATGGATGGCATGGGTATCTCACGCTTTTTGTTTAAACCCAAACTTTCGATATTGGCGTTGACTTTGCTCATAACGTCATTGGCTACCGCAAATTCTGAAGGCGGTGCAGGCATCATTTCTAACGCTTTCATACCCTCACCCAGTGGACCACCGATGATGCAGCGAGATACACGGAGATGTTGCCCACCAATTTCGAAATTATTCATGGATTGTATAGCTGTCGTCGCTGCTGCTTCGTCTTCGAATTCAATAAATCTACCAACGAACCAAGGATAAGTATCCGTCCAATCATAGCTGCTTAAGCTCTGAGTCCACGCCGAAAGGAACCAACACCCGTCGAATTGTTGATTGATGGTGAATCGACCCGAATCGCTCGGAAGCTACGTCAACGCAGATGGTCGGCACAGCTGAAGAAGAGATGGATTGTACAAGGATACATAGAGAGCGAGACAAGAAAAGGGTAGAGAAGAAAAAAGAGAAGAAGAAAAAGAACAAGAAAAGAATGAGATCAAATAAACCGATAAATCATCTCCATCATCCATTTAGGATTCTACGTTTCTTCATTATTAGCAACGCACATACTTTACCAAGATATATATAGGATGGATCACATCGGTTACTTGACTCGTAGTTTGTTCGCATTGAGCAGAAGGTAAAAGAAAAGGGTGATATGATAAAGGAAACGATGGATATAGCAAGGTAAAAGAAAAACAGACAAAAAAATATAAAGCTTGAGATAAGCCGATCTTTTCCTCGCTGATATGATCATATTGACGTCGATCCCATCTCTCCATAGCCACAGATCCCCTTTAACCAACCCTACTCTTTTCGCTCTTCCACACCCCTCTCTCTCTCGCACAACTCACCCATATCCTTTGTGTTTTCTTGTCAGTAGATCAGGCTTGTTTGAAGTAAGTTAATGCTGTTTTGCTAGTCCTCTTTCCTTACCAAAAGAATGCATTTCTTAATGGGCCCAAAGGCACCAAATATGCTGCTCATATTGTCCTCGGTAATGAGCTCGTTGATATTTGAAACATAGATCTGGCTTTTTCGAGGGGAGGGTATACCAATCGATGACGCTGCAGTGTAGTTGTTGGGTCGTCCGACTTTAAGCTGCCTAACCGGGGCTAAATCCTGTACGGTATACGTTATGACCGCCGTACCTTCCACCTAAGTCTGCACCGTTCATGGCTTCCAGCGCCAAAGATGCTGCTTCTGGTGTCTCGAATTCAATAAAGCAGAAGCCTTTATGTCGCATCGTGACGGGATCAATGGACATGCTGACGCTTTTAATTGTGCCAAACTGACTGAACACCGCCTTGAGATGCATCTCATTGAGCTCAAAATTGATACTTCCTACATAGATCCGAGATAAGACAGAAAGCGTTCGGACATCAACCCCTGATGCAATGTGTGGATTTGCTGATAGAAGGGCTGACGGAAGCGCACTGTTAGCATTTGAATCGGTTAATCCTGGTATTAAATGTCGCTTGCTAAGCTACACACACAAAACGTGTAAGCCATAAGTCTGCTATTCAAGGGAGTTCAAGCATTCTTCAGTTACCTTGGGCTTCATTTCCCGTGCATAAGCTTTTGCTTTCTCCAATCTCTCCTTTTGATCTTCCGATAACACCATCGCACTAGGATCATGCCAACGCTTTTGATACGTTGGTGCTAGCTCTACTTTTTTTTGTGTAATGGTTGACCTTTAGACGTAGATGCGCGCGATTAGGGATCTCATACCGTCAGCTCTAGATCGCTTGACGTTTTCTTTCGACTCGGGTTCTTCCACCAAACGTCTTTTGGCGTCCCTTTCAACGCCGTCGGTTGATTGCGCATCTACCGTGTGCTCTTTTTCGGTATTTGAATCTGCCATAGTGATAAGTGGGAAAACCTGCGACTCCCGAATGCCACAACACCAAATGCCAATATTATTTCTTGCGATGACGTAAATACCCGCTTTTTTTTTGGGTTTCTCAGCTTTCAAGCATTGTGGCCTTAAAACCAGCACATTTCCCTTCTATTCCATCACATTGAGATTTTTAATAACAACTTCGAATCTGAAACAGATTGCTGAAAGATAATTGCATTACGTTGACGAGACAATCGTTGTTGAAGGGTGGATATGTAGACTCAGAATAAGTGAGAACATAGCAGCTATTCCGTGTCAAGCGTAACACGCTTTCCTGCTTGATTAGCAGGTAGGCCTGCGTATTGCGAACGAGAAAACATCTACGAAAGTACGCGAAGGAAAGCATTAAACACAGAACCTTAAAGCAGACGCCAAAGTCGTGTCGCAGGAAAGATATCATCCATGTACCCAAGTACCCCCAGGTGTATGACACTGCCATGCAACGGTCACCAGCTTAGATATTTTTTTTCTTTTCATACGATCCACTTGGCTTTTCGAGCTCGTCTGGTCGAAAAGATGAATCCAGCTAGCTGCTTATTCGATTTAACCACTATCCACTAACATAGATTGCGTGGAAGGGGGACTACAAGAAACGTTGCTTATAGGGTCAGAATATCTCTT
The DNA here is from genome assembly GCA_000697055.1 of Saksenaea vasiformis B4078. Lineage (NCBI taxonomy): Eukaryota > Fungi > Mucoromycota > Mucoromycetes > Mucorales > Saksenaeaceae > Saksenaea > Saksenaea vasiformis. Next base: position 5,763 of record JNDT01001583.1, on the reverse strand, counting down.
TTTGCGAATTCGTTGTAGTTAAACGGTGGATAAGACTTTCTTAGCTAGATTGTTTTTAGTAACATCTATCCATTTGGCACTGTACGACGACTGAACAAAGCAGGGTCATTTCGTCTGCATTTATGAACTATCAAGTGGAATATTTGTAACGTATTCAACGTTTAGTATATACTTTATTGTAAATGGATCTTACCAGCGATCTGTCGCATTTCCTAATCACTTCTTATTAAGTGCCCATTATAATCTAAAAAGCAGATTCTCCAATCCTAACGCGTTTCGTCGTTGAGTGTAAGCTTACGTTGATAGCAAGACCAGAGGCGGGGATGCTGGATGATGACACCCCTGCTTTAGACTTTTGAGACACCGAAGATAACGTCCGTATTGTTTGTGCTCGGGATTCTCTTTTGTTTAGATAACCTTGATAAACAATGCCTTACAGAAATGCGGTTGATGCGAAAGAGGTATTTATTAGAGGCGTCTCGTCCAAGTTGCTCCGATCGTTGCAGCCTCTATAAACATTGAAAGCAACCTGCAAACTCAGCACCTTCATGCAATTGAAGTTTATGCGCTCAGATAACAACCATTGCAATTGTTTATAATGCAGCGGCTACCAACGGTAGATAAGCACTATTTGTTGTGAGAGATAGCATAAAAGTCCTGATACAAAGCGAGCGATAGGGAATATAACCAGTTGCTTTTCGCTGCAGATAATCCTAAGTAACAGAGGCGCGCAATGAGCAACAAGCAGCGAACTGCAAGCTGAAGTATTCAAACTTACCATTTTAGATTAGGTAGCGTGGGAACAAGAGAATAACCTCATGGTATCCCAAAAGAAACTTGTTGTTGGTTATAGCTGGGGATCTTTACATCGCTTTTTTTTCGATTTACAGAGAAAGTTTGGCGATCATGTGCGCATTACATTAACTACCCGATATGTGTGTGACCTTGAAACACTTATCAGTAAAAGATAACGATAACGTATCTCTCCGTTCTTTTTTTTTCTTTCTTTTCTTTTCTTTTATTCCTTCAATCCTACGTTTTTTACTTGTCTGCCTACAGTATGCGACTTATTCCACGTGAAATTGACAAACTGTTACTCCACCAAGGTTTGACAGCGTACGCCTTGCAAGTTTCATGCTGTCTAACAATAATAACTTGAAAAGTTGGTTTTCTTGCTCAGAAACGGTTAGCACGTGGAATTAAACTAAATCATACGGAAGCCACAGCGCTTATAGCATCTCAATTATTGGAGCTTATGCGTGATGGAGCCTATTCGGTTGCCCAGCTGATGGACATGGGGAAACAGATGCTTGGCCGACGCCACGTTCTTCCTGATGCATTGAGTACAGTGAACGAGGTACAGGTGGAGGGTACTTTTCCAGATGGCACGTATTTGGTGACCGTACATGACCCGCTATGCACAGATGATGGCAATCTCGATCTGGCACTATATGGCAGCTTTTTCCCCGTTCCAGATCCATCCAAGTTTCAACTTGTGACGCCAAACCAAGAAGACCAACCGGGAGCAGTGATTCCTCTCACAGGTGTTATTGAACTGAACAAAGGTCGCAAAAGACTATCGTTGACAGTCAGCAACCAAGGAGATAGACCAATTCAGGTTTGCACATACAAACGTTTTCTCATTTTTCTTTTCTTATCGATTTATGTTGTAAGGAAAGGTTGGCAGCCACTTCCATTTTATCGAGGCGAATGCTGCTCTTCAGTTTAATCGCGCGGCGGCGTACGGCATGCGCCTGGATATACCCGCCGGTTCTGCTATTCGTTTTGAGCCAGGTGACGTTAAGACAGTGACGTTGGTAGAAATCGGAGGCAACAAAGTCATTTCGGGTGGCAACAACCTGGCATCTGGCCCCGTTGATATGACAAGACTTCCTCAAATCATGAAGAATTTGACCGGGCTTGGCTTTATGCACAGCGCAGAGTCTCCATTACTTCCTTCTGAGCCCTATAAACTTGATCGATCCTATTATGTGGATCATTTCGGACCTACAACAGGGGATCTTGTGCGCCTGGGTAATACCGACCTTTGGGCTCGTGTGGAAAAGGACTTTACAGTGTACGGAGATGAGTGCAAATTTGGAGGCGGAAAGGTACTTCGTGAAGGCATGGGACAAACAACTGCGCTTGGGGATGACTATGTTCTGGATCTTGTGATTACCAATGCTCTCATTATCGACTACACGGGAATTTACAAGGCGGATATTGGCATCAAGAATGGGATCATCGTGGGTATTGGCAAAGCAGGAAATCCTGACGTGATGGATGGTGTCACGCCTGGAATGGTTGTGGGTGCCGCCACGGAAGCATTAGCAGGAGAAGGAAAAATATTCACAGCAGGCGCTATCGATACACACATCCACTTCATTTGTCCACAACTATGTTACGAGGTAAGTAAATTCGCGTCAGAAGAAACTGAGCTGGAAATCACTGCATAGGCGTTAGCAAGCGGGATAACCACTTTGATTGGAGGTGGTACGGGCCCAAATACGGGTACCAATGCGACTACCTGCACACCTGGGAAGTACCACATCGAAGCGATGCTGAAAGCAACAGATGATCTTCCCTTGAACTTCGGCTTTACCGGTAAAGGAAACTGTGCAAATAAGGAAGTATTAGTGGAGGCCATCCAGGCGGGCTGTCTCGGTATGAAACTACATGAGGACTGGGGAACCACGCCTGCAGCTATCGATGCCTGTATGGAAATGTGCGATGAGAATGACGTGCAGGTACATATATCATGGACTCTTGAAGAGAAACAGCTGATTTGATTTAGGTTACTATCCACACCGATACGTTAAATGAAGCTGGTTTTGTCGAGTCAACCATAGCCGCCTTTAAAGGAAGAACTATTCATACCTACCATAGTGAGGGTGCTGGAGGTGGACATGCTCCAGATAGTAAGTAGCGGCGCAATACAGGCCATGCAAATGACTGCTTCACACAGTTATACGTGTCTGTGGTGAACCGAATGTATTGCCTTCATCAACAAACCCCACACGACCTTTCACAACCAACACACTTGATGAGCATGTGGATATGTTGATGGTTTGCCATCATCTCTCCAAATCGATCCCAGAGGATGTTGCATTTGCTGAAAGTCGAATCCGTGCAGAGACGATTGCTGCAGAAGATGTTTTACACGATATAGGTGCAATAAGCATGATCAGCTCGGTAAAAAGATATGCTTTTAGCGTCTGTGTCTTTCGCTGAATAATTTGGCTATTAGGATTCACAAGCTATGGGACGTGTTGGCGAGGTGATCTTACGAACATGGAAGACAGCTAGTAAAATGAAACAACAGCGTGGTGCTTTACCAGAGGATGATGGTAAACCGGGAGACAATTTCCGAATTAAACGATACATCGCAAAATACACTATCAATCCGTAAGTTATATGCAAGCAAGGTGGCAGCGAGTTTAAAAAGAAAGGGAATGTTTAGGGCTATCGCGCATGGTATCGGCCATTTAGTAGGCTCTATTGAGGTTGGCAAAGTGGCCGATCTTGTCGCATTTACACCAGCATTTTTTGGTACAAAACCCGAGTTAATATTGAAAAGTGGCATTATCGTTTGGGGCCAAATGGGTACAGTCCTTCCTTCCCTCCTATTTACCGCTTCATGAGGCTAATTGTTTTTTATTTTATTTTTTATTTTAACAGGTGATGCCAACGCTTCTATTCCAACAACACAACCCATTATATCCAGGCCAATGTATGGTGCTTATGCTTCCAGTATATCCAGCAGCTGTATGGTCTTCGTATCACAACTGTCAATCACTTCAGGAATAATTGACATGTATGGTCTGAGAAAACGAGCAGAGGCTGTAAAGCGCTGCCGTTCCATTACCAAGAAAGATATGCAGCTGAACGATACAATGCCAAAGATTCACGTCGACCCGGAGACCTACAAAGTGACGGCAGATGGAGTCGATTGCGTCTGTGACCCTGTAGCTTCATTACCTTTGACACAATCTGTCTATCTCTTTTAAAAAATTTATAATATAATATTTCCTCTAGGCTAATACTTGTTTTGGGTCGTTTTCCCGTAAGTGAGGTGGTCTGTGAGCAGGAGGTGAAAGAGAAGGGGTTGGTTGATTTCAGGTACATACGCTAGCTCATTTCGAGTTTTCCTTTCCAAATGAGAAGTCCGTCCTTCGTAAGTGAAGATGGTCAGTGTTTCTAATTAACACATTGGCAAAGTATGCACGCAGCTCCTGATTTCATGACAGCCAGCCACAGATGTTTTTCTTACATCTATCGTGCTTGTACGTATTTGGATCTTTCTTCCTCTGCTGAATATAAAAATTTTTGGTTTGCAATTACCAACTCAGATTGGGTGTCGGGCTTAGTATATAATAGTTTGGTCCAGTTTTCCCCGCTGTGATTGGTTGGAAATAAGTGCATTTCTCAATCCTCATTGGAGCTCGTTAAATCACATGATCTCTTTTCTCCTTCCGTTACTCCAGAGAGTGTGTGTGTGTGCATGTAACTTAACTTGGCAGCATTTCACGATCTTACTTCCTATACTGGCCAGCTTACTTGAGTGTAGCAAATAATCATTTAATCTGACATGGTTTTAGACCTTATCTGTACCTTCCTAAACTATTCAACGATATGCCTATTCAACTTTGCTATGCCAGGCGGGAAGTTCACTCCAAAAAGTGCTTACCTCCGCTGCGCTCTGGTAAGCACTTTTTGGAGTGAACTTCTCTCAGCACCGAAAGACACTAGGCCAAGCATTATCAATTAGAAAGCGTATTATCCACCGTCTCCTTCTCCGTCTTTTTCAACTCTTTCCCATAAAACAATTGCCATTGAGCAAAGCGAAAGTAACACAAGCACTTTTCGGAGTGTGCTTTCCTTGGTACCGAAAGACACTAGATCAAGCATATCAATTAGAAGGTATATTATTCACCATCTCCTTCTGTGTCTTTCCAATTCTTTCCCATACAACGATTGCTATTGAGCGAAGCGAAAGTCGCAACTTTCAAAAAAAAAAGAAGTATGATCAAGCAAAAAAATATAAAGATCTTTCTTCTTTTATACCATCTTTTCTTTCACATCGTCTCTTCCTTCACAGTGCGTCTTCTTTACATCATCTTTTCTTTTACATAGATTCTTCCTTCATGCACTCTTTTTTTTATATAGTTCTTTTTTATCCATATATTCCAGCAACAAACTTTCGGCAATTGAACAAATTATTTCTTGCCAACAGAATCTTCAGCCTTCCTTAAAATCTTCTCAATAATATTTCTTTTTCCCATAGAAAAGCAGTGTTGCGAAGCGAAGCGAGCACCACAGCTGGTATAATTAAGATCTTTGACTTCAAAGTTTCAATGCTGATTGGATGAATAAGGCGGTGCTTTTTTTTAACCAAATCTAACGTGATTGGTACATGAGTGAAGCGAAGGTTTGCAGCTGTCTGTTAAAATGTCACAAGAAACGCATCAATCTTCTTTCCTCCTTTTTCTGTTTTCATTGTCTTCTATTATGACCATGCGTAAAAGACGCAGAACCAACCCTAAACCTCTACCTCCAAACCAGACGTTAATTACATCCTTCTTCAATCAAAAAATTGAGGCACCAGATGTACACAAACCGTTGACAACTCCTCCCGTGGAGTGTATGAGTGAGGATGCACTCATCCACGCTCCAGAGAGTTCGTTGCCTTCAACTGGTAAATGATATTGTGGAAGGAGAATATGAACTCAAAATAATCAGGAAATGTAGGTTCTTTGAAAGGAA